>JALPVH010000307.1:0-68669 GCA_023242295.1 Diaporthe ilicicola | reverse complement strand
TAAGCTTTTTAAATAACTTAAGTTTATATTTTATTATATAAAATCTAAGATATAAACTTTATAATATATTATATTAAAATATTATTTTTAAGTAATATACTTATATATTAATTATTTAAAAAACTATAATTCTTATTATAGTTTAATAGTATTCATAAAGAAATATAGAAAAAAAGATATATTATATAAAGTATTTTAATAGCTATCGAACGATATTATTTTAAAGGTTTAATTTAATTTCGCTATAAAGTTAGAAAATAATAAATATTTTTAAGCTTTTTTAGGGTGTGGCGTACACCCGAGTCAAGCGACCGGGGGGGGGTAACACTTCGCTTGGGAGAGACAGGGGCTGTGAGTACGACATTACAGTGGGGCCATTCACCGCAGCTGCACATGTGCCATGGCCCCACTGGGACCCGCACGCTTATCAACGTCTCGTCGTCGAGACAACATTGTAATACTAAGTGCCAGCTGCAATACCAACATCACACAACAACAGTGGCTAAGCCTCTTCAAGTTGCGTGGAGGGAGTGCGCGGTTGAAGACCTTCTTCAGGCCAGTCAAGAAGCGTTTTGTCCCTCCCAAAGTGTCGGGACTTGACAATTGTGGCGGTCTAAACTATGTTGACACACTTGGGTAGTGGATTCATAACGTAATTGTGTCCTACCTAGGTAGTCGGCTCAGCTTATACCAAGAAATAGGCCGCTTCTGTTTTGCCAACCCGCTTGTGACAAGGATTCTCAGGATGCAAGCAGAAAAGCGGATTCACAAGCAGCCTTCAAACTTTCTAAGCATACTAAATACGTGCTGTCCTCCACGGGCTGCAGCATTGAGGATCTGTTGCTCTGATCATGGCGTCGGTGACGCGTTGGAAATGTCCGGGTTTTCTCTGACTTGAAACCCCACATTCTGGCAATGTAGTGGAAGGAAGTGCTTTATTGCGTAGACCACCAACAATTGGGGGCCAGCGAGGACCAGTTGACGCGGACTCTGCAGACTGTGCGCCTTCCACGCCCTGCAACTACGTGCCTGGCGGATTCCAGAACGTCGAATTCGCCACGAACTCACCAGGACCTCAAGAAAGAATAAAAACAGAGGACAAAGGGAAAATATTGAATGTTGTATGAGGAATATTCCGGCGTTCAGTCGCAGTGCGCTGCGGCTGCCGGCAAACAACACATTCGGAGATCTACCCCGGGGGCCTCCAACAAGGCTCCGGTCGCCCTCGTTGCCAGCATCGGGGCTCATACCGTGCCTAGGCAGTCTGGTTGAAGGTTCGCTTGATATGAGTGGATCCCGAAGTGCTAGAAAATTGTTTGAGGGCCCGCCGCAAAATACGAGCGATGGGAAGGGAGTTGTTATCGTTGTAGAGATGGTCGTCCCCCGCGTAATCGGCGGTAAACGAAAAACCCAAGCAGCATCGAGATCTGCTGGCAGCACAAGAGATTGCCGAGCAAATGACTGGTCTTTGCACCTAAAAGTCGGTGTGTTACAGGCGGTTGGATCTCATTTCCCGATTTTGTTTGGGGGCCGTTTGGTGGTGGTGTGGGCTCTTCTCACCTGTGCCGTCAACTGGTTCTTTGACCTCCCAACCAACGTTTCTGGGGATCGACGCCAGCCAGGGGGCCCGAAATACAGGCCACCATCTGTTGCGACTGCCTATCTTGAGACTGGTCAGTGAATGCGCGGGAGCACGTCCGTCTGCTAATCAGGCCCACAAGAAGTGTGTCGCGGGCATGATGAAATGTCCACCGGACATCAAAGCGGCCACAGCTTGCTGATCTCCCTGGAAGGAGATCCGTCATATTTCTTCGGACCACAACAAAGGAATTGTCTCTGTGTCTGAGCAGAGCCTCCAGCAGAGGGAACGGAGCCTTGCACAATGGGTGGCTCACAACCGGGCAGTGGTGTGGTGACTGGGGTATTTTTCCACCTGGGCGACGACCGAATCTGCCTTGAACAAGTCTTTCTCTCATCTCAGCCCCACCACCCAGTTTTACGAATCGATTTGAGCCAGAATAAACAGGGACGATCTCTTGTGCTCCCCAGTCCAAAGGTTGGTCGCGTATGCTAATCCGGTTGGAGCAAGGGGGAGGGGGCAGACCGTTGCAGAGATCTCAAGATTACTTGCATGTCTCCAGCAGTTGTCCCGGTTCGGGTCGGCACCGCGTACCCAGATCCGCTCACACACTTACTTGCGTATGCTTAGATCTGCTAGCGTAAGGTGCCCTAGGTAATGGACACCTGAGCAGCACTGCCGGCCCTCTTCGCATCGTGTGACATCGGACTAAGTCTTGCTCGTTCACCTGCACATGGCCCCTCTGGGCCAATGCGAGTTGCAGAAGCAGGACCCTGCCAACACTACATATGTACGCCCGTGTCGCTCAGGCGCGCGTGGGATTCTCGATGTCGCACCAGACGCGTGAATGTTCTATGGTGTTTCCCTTTCGAACCTTCACGCTTGTTCTGTAGCTCGATAAGAGCGGTCTGCGATTTTCGAAGCCGAGTCGAAGATCTTCAGATGGCAAGGCAGAGCGGAGACTCGACATCGGAGCTGCTGCCACGTCGACTGTACATGATCGTTGTGGCGCGATGCTTGCGTGAATCTTGCCCATTGTGTGATCTCTCGGGGATGCGAACGATGGCATACCTGGTTGCCTCGTTTCTGCCTCGTGCTTATTTCAGGGGTATGCAGTGCCCCGTCTCTGGGGGGAAATGGCAACCGAGTCCTGCAACCGAGTCCGACGACAGGTCACAGGCCGTGTGAGCCGGCTAGCTCTGCACTGAAGCTCCTTGTAACGGTGTTCTGTTGCAATTGATGGCCGGCCATTGCAGTCCGAGTCTGGCTTGCCAATGCATCGAGGTCATAAAAGGGAATAAAAAACCCGCCGGTGCTGGCCCATCCTGGATCACCTCCTCCAACCCCCTACATGTAGTGCTATTGCCTCTGTGATGCTCGAGCGGCTTCGAGCACCAACCAAGGAAATTAGCCATATCAGAGATTCGAGACGTTGAAATAAGTTATAGACTGGTTTTTGTCATACCACAATGCCACACAACACAGGATTGAACTCTGGGGCGCCTGGCCCCCACAGTGTTGACCACACCACACGCAGCCCAGACAGGTGTCCTATCCCACCCTTCTGCATTGTCTCTGGGAAGCCACCCCATGCAAGTGCTGACTGATTCCTCATAGCCCTCATCTACGGCCTAACAATGCCTAGGCGCCTAACAATGCCTCATCAAGCTCGCTATCAGGCCTCGATCTTACCGAGGAAAATCTCTTCAAGATGTGTGCAAGTGCATTTGAGGCCGAGATCACCTTTGAACAAGATGGAAGCGTGCCCTCGTTCAAGCGTGAAGGCGTTCCATCGTTGGAGAATGAAGGCGTTCCCGGGCTCGCGGTCGTGGCCCATGCTGACGCCTGGTATTATCATTCCTCCCACAAAAGCCCTTGGAACTCGTCGCAGTTCACGATTGCTGACCATGTGACCTCTTGAGGCAGGTCCGATTCTGGACGCGATGTCGCCCAGGAGGCCGCCGCGGGCGGATCCCAAACCCGAGCCTCGACTGAAATATCTGTGATGGAGGCCGACCACAACTCCGACTCCTTTGCAGACATGTCCTTTCCGTATCCAACAAATATAACCGAGGAAACAGAAGCGACCAGTGGTCCTAGTCCTCAATTGTCTCGCGCGACAAATGGTGATACGGGGCCAGCCCGGAGTGCCCTAGCGGAGGACTCGCTTGAGCACTATTGCGATAGAAGTTTTGGGTGCAGGGGGTTTCAACACTGTTGAACAAAGCAAGGTATATGTCATGCCTTTCGTGGAGCAGATGGTAAAGAAAAAGCAGGGGTGAAACAAAAACAAGAAGACCAGAGCGATGCAAATGTGGCTTGATGGTAGACCAGGGGGGCAAGACAAATGAGACTGAGTTGTTTGCACAGTACCTGCAGCTGACCGAGATCACCTCCAGTGATATATGATATGCTCGGCGTTCATGGTCTAAAACACATCTCGGGTCAGAAATCCTTGTGCTCAAGTGTTCCAAGGCTGTCTAGTTTGACGTTGTGGAGTTCTGGCATGACAGTTCTGGCATGACAGTTCTGGCATGACCTTGTGCTCAAGTGGCTGCCGTCAAACCTGGAACCGCCGCTTTGTCTGCCAGGTGCTGTTGTCTTTAGTGAAGGAAAGGGCCAGCCAACCTGGAACCAAGTGATTTGCAGAGGTGAGAGCCCTTCAAATTTTTCTCCTCCTGTACGTCGGTTCTCACGGGGAGTGTACAGTTTCCACTCTGCGAGGCGAAAGGACGTCCCACACGGCGTCACACTTCTCAGTGGCATGCTTTCTCAACACGTATCTCTTGGGGGGGGGGGGGGGGTGGAATGGACCTCGGCGTTGAAGGTCAGCTCTTCAGAGGGCACAAGAAAAATCAGAAGAAGTGTGCCCGGTATGGAAGCCAACACTCGAGCATATCGCCCTGTCACCTTCTCACGGTTTGAATTCAACTGCCCAGGTGGTCTGCATGTACCTGCATGGGCTCAAGCAACGGGACGGACCCATCGTCCCGTCTCATTATCCGGACCTCACGCCCCCGAACGCTACTGCAGCAACCTTGGAAGGGCCTCGGCATCGAGCAGACCCTCGAGCGGTTTATTGGTCAGTGAGTGCACACATGTGTGTTCGACAGCACCTCAGGTCCAGCTTGAGCGGAGAATCTCAGGTCTCCCAGCCTGTAGGATGGCTGCATCTCGATCGGTCACCACCTCGCCGCAGACGGGAGAGTACGTATGCTGCAGACACCCATCTCGGACCCACGGCAACGCTCATTGGGCATCAAGCCTGTCAAGCCGCCCGTTACCAGCGAGAACGGAACGTGGGTCTGGTGGAGGTACGGTACAGTAGTGTTGTGGAACCCAGGGAAGTGCCAAGGAAGTGCCAACTCAATTTCGACCTCACTCGTCCATCCGTGATGCTGTACCACTTGCAGAGGATATTATTATTATGTCCAGATTCGGGTGCAACGGCCGTGGAGTGAGGGGAATTGAGTTCACCGTGCCATTGAAGGGGGTGAACGAGAGACCTTCCAGAAGAATGCTACGGAAGCAATCGGCACTTCGTCCCGCAACTAGGGACGAACTGCTTCAATAAGCGCAAACCTAGAGACAGGGAGATCCACAGATCTTGTGGCCGCGTCCACCCGGTCTGCCGGTTCAGATCGGCGCAGTCGGGCTTACTGAAACCACCAAGAGGCTTCAAGTCTATTCGTGGCACAGCATCTGGGACCAGGCCGAACTGCAGCTTTTACGGCCCCAGGCCACTCAAACAGTAGACTACCGTACCTACGACGGCAAGGCCCAGATTATCTGAATTATGTATGACCTGGCACCTGGATGGGCTGGCCATTCATCTCCGCGTCGACTGGACCTCGGCCGAAGATCACGCATGCATTCAATGCTCGGACAGGAACCACGACCGGGAGCAGCATCCAATGCGACCAACTCCGATGTGCAGTATTACCCGGCCATGGCAAGCGGCTATTGACAATACCCAGATCACCAGATCGAGTGGAGCCGGGCCGCTGTCACAAACCCCAACATTGCCGTTACATCTCTTCTGGCACTTCCCCTTGGCAATCGAAAGCCTCACCCAATGGCAACCTGGAGGGGGCCCTGGGAACATTGCCAAAAGGGGCACGCGAGCTGCCGTGTCACACCTAGGTCCTCCCTCTACCCAGCTGCGCGCCCAACCCAGGAAGATGGGAGTTACCGCTGTGGAGAGGATCATGAGATTCGGCTTATTAGCGTCCGGCTAAGTTCAGATTTCACTGTGGGTGGAGCAAGCCACAGAGGATACGGGGCAAAAGGACAGGCACATAAAGGGCTCCACTTCCTTCGACAACTACGCTCTGTCCATGGCTTCTAGGTGATTATAGTCATCAAGCTCATCAGGCGACCGACTGCCCCTTTGACTGAGTGTCGCGAGGACTCCTGCAGGCAGTTGCACTACATGTACTTCCCCTGTCCGTCCCGTGCCCAACGTCAGTCAGCGTCGTCAACATGAGGGCCTCAGCAGTTCTCGCCGCCCTCGCCTCGGCCAGCTTGGCGGTCTCGGCCGCCATACCCGCCACGGGCGTGCCCATCACCGAGCTCGACTCGTACCCGGACCTGCTCACCTCGACTGAGGTTCCCTCCGACGCGAGTCTGGCCGCGGCTGTCTACGCCGGCACAGCCAACGAGCTTGTTGACGGGACAGCATGCCGCGCCGTGACCCTGATCTGTATGTTACGGTTTCTCGCCTCCTCTCTTGCGAATGACCTCCCAGCAGCACTCACCCCCAAGGGTTGTCAGTTGTTTCTAACATGCTGTACTGTAGACGCTCGAGGCACGACGCAGAGTGGCAACATCGGCGCTGCTGGTGATGTTGGCCCCTTGATGATGAACAATCTATCGACCATCATCGGCGCAAGCAACCTAGCCGTTCAAGGCGTGGACTATGCTGCTGGTATCTTCGGCTTTTTGGCCGGTGGTGACGCGGCGGGAAGCCAGGCCATGGCGGATCTGGTCGCCAGGGTAGGTCTTATTTGGGAGCTTCGGTGTGGGAAGGAACTGCCATGTGATCTCGGTGCTGACCGACCAAACAGGCAAACACACAGTGCCCGAGCACCAAAATTGTCATGTCGGGCTACAGCCAGGGCGGTCAGCTCGTCCACAACGCTGCGAACCTCCTCGAGTCGAATCAGGCTGCTGTCGATCAAGTTGCTGCTGGTGAGTCTCTACTGCCTTCCTGCTCTCGCTTTTCCCGGCCGCTAACCGCACGATGCCTGGGTTCCAGTATTAATATACGGTGATCCTGACGAGGGCGACCCCGTGGGATCCATTCCGGATTCCAAGGTCAAGATTATTTGCCACGATGGAGATAACATCTGCGACGGTGGAATACTGGTGCTGCCATCGCACACGAACTACCAGATCGATGCAAACGCGGGGGCGCAGTTCATAGCTTCAAAGGTCTAGCAAATGCATGGTGATGTTCTGTAACAAAGTACATTGAGTATTAATGCTAAATGATTCCCACAATTTGACATGTCCAGATGTGCGCCCTGATTTATTATATTACACCAACAAGATGTACCAAACACTGTGTGTTTCCAAATGCCTCCCCTTCTGCGAAATAACAAGTGAGACAAGAATAATCTAATACACTTTACTAAAATACAGTAAAAGAAAGTTGAGGTTTAGTATGCGATTAACCTTTACGGTCAGTCATATACCTAGGTAGACGTCTTCAAAGAATTGAAAGTTTATACACCGCTGTCGATTTGGTCGGGGATATCAGTGGCCGTGAAGGTACTCCAATCCCTGCATGTCTGCGCGACCTTCTGCGGGATGACCATCTTCTTGACGTTGTCGGGCTGCACGAGGAACTGCAGGAAGAAGCCGGCGGAGGCGTGCCATGCGATGTGGCAGCTGATGTCTTGTCAGCGAGGATGCGCTTGCAGGTCTCTTATAGAAAGGGGTACTCACTGGAATGGCCAGACTCCTGCGTGGTCGGGGTCGAACTGCACCACAATGTGTCCATTGGCACGGACTTGCTGGACGTCACGACGCTGGGGGTTGTCACCGTTCGTGATGACACCGTCCCAGGTCCCTGCGCCCTCAGCAAGAACGTACATGTTGTAGCCGTGGAGATGGATAGGGTGACTGTGGGGCGAGATCAGCTTTGGTCGTCAGGGGACAATGTAGAACAGGCCCCTGGAGGGCAACGGGAAGAACTCACGCAGCAGGAGTGTCGTTTTGGACAATCATCCTCACGCTCGAGTTGGTACCAACGTTTCGGATGTTCGCCTCCAGGGGGAAGGTCAGGTTACCAGCGTTGGCCATCAGCAGAGGTGGGGCGTTGTAGTCGACCCGGCTGGTCACGCCGTCAAACTTCCAAAGAGTGTTCCCGGACGCGTTCTGGAACAGCTGGACGCCATAGGTGTGCGTGTTGGAAGGTGTGGGTGGTGTCATCTTGTACATTGGGGTCGTGATGCTCAAGTCATCGTTGGCACAGGTTCCTGGGTCAGGAATGTTCCATGCCTGCGATGTGGGCTGCTTGGTGTTGTCTGCTTGGTCGTAGTATAGCGCAGCGACAGCGTTGCCCTGGTGGGTCAGGGAGCATGTGGTGATGTTGGAACGAATCCAGAACGCCGACTTGGAGTTGCCTGCGTTGGCAGTTACAAGCACGTCGGTACGCTGGCCAATACCAAGGGTGACCACCTTTGTAGTGTACGGGTTCACCTCCACGAAATCGTTGGCAATAACAGTCATGTTGTGGCCATCGATAGAGAAACGCTGAACACCTTCGGAGCCGGTGTTGATCAGGCGGAGACGATGTGTCTTGCCGGTGGTGAACTTGAACTTGCTGATTCCGGCGTTGTTGGTGCACTTGGCGGTATCTCCTGCGGCGACAGTGGAGCAATCGAAGTTCATCTTGCCGTTGATCAAGTTGTTATCAGAGAAGACCGGCCCGGCGCCAGGCGTCATCGTCTGCTTGACCAACTGTAGGTAAGAGGGATGGTACCAGTCAGAGAGCATGACCGGGCCGACATCGATATCGTAGTTCTTCTGGTTCGGGCCGTAGATAATCATCGGGCCGAAAACGCCGCCAGAGTATTGAGCACTGTACGTGAAAGGACATCAGCGGATGCTTGTCTATCTATGTGATTTCTCATGAGAAGAGGAGGGAAGGTGTGTCAGCTATGACACAGTCCATGCTTACCTGTAGTGAGAGTGGTACCAGGTAGTCCCGTAGAGCTCGGCCTTGAACTGATAGGTATAGCTCTTGCCAGGGGCGATAGGGCACTGATCAACACCAGGAACACCATCCTCCCAAGGTGTCGTGGTTTGCAGGAATCCATGCCAGTGCAGGGCTGTTCCTTCTGCTTCGCCCATGGAGTCGTTGAAGATGTTGTTGTGGACGGTGACTTGGATGGTGTCTCCCCAGTTAGCCTCAATTTGAGGCCCGGGGAAGGCACCATTGACAAGCAGGACAGGTTTCTGATATCCGTCTGGTGCAATCATGCCTCGACTGATGGTGAAGTCATACGCGCGAATAATACCGGTGGTAGGAGACTGTGTATACGGGCTGGTGTTTGTTGGTGTTCTGGTGCCCCAAGGAAATCCATTTGGAAGAGGGTTGTTGGTCAAGAAGAGAGGGAACAGAACTGCCTGCAAAGTCCCAAACAGAGATTTTCCGTTGGTAGCAGACTGCGTGAGGGCCGCTGTGACACCGTACAGTATACCGAGGACTGAGTTGACGACCGAGTTAACGCCCCCGAAGATACTGTCGAACAGACCCATCTTGAGGCGCAGTCCAGTTCAACGGCTTTGTTGATATGCCTGTATATAGAGAGTGAACGAGAGTTTGAACGAGAGAGTGAATGAGAGAGTGAACGAGAGAGTGAATGAATGTAAGTTGGATTAGTATGAAACGAGAGAAGAAGTGAAGTCTGATGCCCAATATCCAACCATGGTGAGGGCATGGAAGGCAGACACTTTTATATTCGCATAGGCATACATCACGGCCATGCGGCTGCTGCTGGTCCATCACGCCCGTCCTGCTCGTGTCCAACATCGACAACGCTACTCTTACGATGAAGTGTAGTCCCACCGGGCCAGTGCCATGGCTTGAGGCTAAGGGGTCTCTTCTCTGGCCTGTGCTAAAGAGCTACTGCGGGACCCGACCGTATGGAAGCCAGCTAGAGAAAGAAGAGCCTAGTGAGTGGCAGAAAATGGAAGCAAAATGTGTGAGAGTCAGCACTTTGGCAAAGTCATCTCAGCAACGCTTTGAGCGCCTCCTTGGGTGATCCTCATCTTTCCCTGTGGTACCGGCACAAGAACTGTCACTCGGGATAAGCAATGCACGTAGGGCATAGCCAAGGATGCACGATGGCGTTGCACGAGGATCCCAGTATGTTGCGAGCCGATAGCTCGGAGGCTCCTCAAGGTAGCACGGCTAAGGAATAAGCAGGCGTGGCAAGCAGTCCGGACCAGCCCCTTGGGATGCACGGGTGGGCACTGGTAGTGCCGTCGCTACACCGGCCGATCGGGACTAGCCAGGGGATTTTCCCGAGAGCCAGGTCGCGAGGCCCGTAGTTTTGGGGCCAGTCGGGGCCGAAGCGTGGTCGAGGAGCTTGGGCTTCTCCTGCCAGTTGAAACACGTTGTCAAAGAAACATATTGGCCTAATGCCCAAGATAGCCTACTGCCACGAGGCCAGTCAACTTGAACAGACGAAACATGATCCGCGGGCCGGATCCTGGACGGGATGTGGGCTAGCTCATCCAAAGATCGGATCACAGTGCACCAAAACCTCGTAAACCGCGGGTGCGGGCAGGGCAACCAAGTTGGCCTAGGTTCCACAAGCTACACCATCAAGCTGGAAGAATATGTCATGCGCCATGATGATGATGCCTATCGAAAGCTGAAATCAGTTGATTCCTTTCTAGGCTGCGGCCCGCGCATTTATGAGGATCAATAGTGAGATAAAGATATCCCCAAGTTGATGGTGTAAGGCGCAAAGCTGAGCCACTTGCGGATGAAGTTCAGCTTCCCTAGTGGCGTCGGGCTGAGGGCACCGTGACGGAGGCACCTAATTTTGACCAGGAGCGCCCTTGCTTCTAGCCCATCTTCTTCAGACGGTCATACGAGATGTTTCTATTATCACAGTCATCGCCATGGGCAGAATCGACTGCTTGGGAAGACCTTCGCCGGGCTTACTTGTGCCGGGGCAACCGGGAAGCGACGGGTGAGATGGGTTGAATAAGCGTGGATCAAGGCGGCGAGCGGCAAACAATCCGACCGTGCCCAAGAAACAGGATAATTTTAACGTCGCCGCAGCGTTGCGCGAGCTTGGACCACGAGGTCTGAGAGTCGTTAGGATCTTGTAATCGGCACCTCAAGAGCGGCTCATACGCGCCAGACGAGACTTAGCTGCAGGGCAGGAAGCTGGCGCCTTTCGCAGTGAAGAATCCATGTGCTAGATAGCGCAAGACTATTTGCAATCCGCAGGCGTGATCAAACACCGAGACTAGCACTGTCCGACAGCGGGATCGTCCGTGCTGTCGAGATGATCCAGGCACGTATCCAAATATAACCAGTCGGTGCTCGGAGCGGCCTAGCAGGCGCCGCATTTCCCATGTTGCTTGTCGTCCGCAGCATGCGCCGATGCTGGCACGTGGCTGGCTCCTACCTCAAGCTGTTGATGTCAAAGCAGCATTGTTGCCAGGCCCACATTGTGAGCTAATAGATGGAGGGTGAGTCCAGTGTCGCAACAGATGCTGCAGGAGAAAGGGGAGAGAAGGCAAACTCAAGCCTGCCTGCCCCGCCGAAAGCATTCCTCGACTTGGTTGCAAACATTCCGAGATATTCCAAAGCCATCCAGCCCCTAGCACAGCTCCGGCAAATGATGAGACTTGGCGCTTTTCAGCACGGATTGTCGATTCGCCTGGGGTGGCGACCTTTCTGACTAGGGGTATGGGAGGCTCATTTTCGTTTCCCATGCTGTTCGTGTTGAACATGGTCATCAGATATGTGTGGCATTACATTCAAGGTGGGCAGCCTGACGGAAACGCATTGTTATTGTCGCCCAAAGACCTCTGTGGAATACTTTCATGTCCAAACGCCATCCTTTTTATAGAGATACACGGTTGTTCTTCGTACAATGCCCAAAGCCCAAAAGACACGTCCCAAGGTGGGGTGCGGGCGTCGAGGTTGGTGCGGCCGCTCTTTTCTCTCTTATTGTTTGCGCGCTGGGAATGGTGCTCGGTGGGATGCCGCCATTATGATGGGACTCCGACGCGAGTTCCAGTAGGCTTGTTGGATGATAGGGGAGGAGTCGGAACGGATGACGCTGCCAATCGACATGAAGAAACTGCGAGGAATCAATACAATGAGCCGGTGCTCGTCGCTCCTGCCTGCAGCGGTGGGTACAACTCACCCGAAGGTAGCTCCTGATGCTCCCATGTACTGGCCCAGTGTCCTCATGATACCGTTGGGCCCGGCGCCGTATCGAAAGATGCTAACCGTTCCTAAGGCCCAGTCAGGGTGCTGGTCCAAAGCGAGGAGGACAGGTTTGTCTAGCCGTACCGTATATGAAGCCGATGATGACGCCGACGGCTGTTCAGCTGCGTCAGATCACACACTTGAAGTACTTGAGAGGGCGATGGCCCCAGGGTCGTCAAAACCTACTGCCGCCCATCATGGCACCCATCTTCACTGTTGCGCCAGGGCTGGTTAGCACGGCGCAAGACATGGGCGGGTTGAAAGACTCGAGAATGAGAAGAGCATACTCTTGTCCGCATTGGACGGGCCGGCGTGGGCGGTGTTGACTGGTACAGGCATGTTGTGCTGTGTGATGGAGCCGAATGCTCAAGCCGGGTCGAATCGAATCGCGTGCCCGCTTCGTCTGGAGGAGAGGCCGTCAAGTCAGAACTTCGTTATCCAAACAAAAGCTCCCACCCTCGCACGGCAGTCGGGTGACGAAAACACTCCACATCTTTGGCGCTCAGCTACATGTATGCACACCACACTGCACACTTCCCCACTTGGAGAGCTCCTCCTCCCACCGATAGTGGTTAGCGCATCTCAGTCCTCGGAGCGCGGGCCACCTGGGCAGGCAGAGAGGCGAGCAGTGAGGCGAGCGAGAGGGTCACGTGGCAAGCGGACCTGGGCGCTATTACGGTGACTGTTACTGTTGTTGTCCAGTGAGCAGAACTGGAGCAAAAACAGACCATCATTGCTGAATGTGATCGAAATCTAGCTTGTGATTTTCCTTGTTCTCTCTTGGTCTTGACTCAGATTGATTGTCCTCAATGATGAGAAAAATTGGTTGTTCTGTTGGCTGTTTTCCTTCGCAGGGTCACAAATTGGGTGCGGAAGCCGTTCTGGGTGTAGTGGGACCCCCCTGGTCCGTCCCCTGCCCCGTGAAGACAGTAGCCTACACTGCACAGCAGGTCGGCGCTAAGCGCCAAGCGAGACAACCAAACAGGAGACTGGCCCAGAGGCTGGACTTTGCTCATTCTAGAGGCTGAATCCTGATCCCGACCTTTGGAAATCACCAACTAGTCTCCATCAACGCCGGCCATTTACGCCCACTTCCAATCGCTCAGTACGTCTGGCTACCCTCTCCTGACTTCTCCGGCCCTCTTCTCGTCGCCGCCGACATCTCTGCAAGCCACACCCGTCCGCTCCAGGCCCCGACTGGCCTTGCGCCCTGCGCCAACCTGTGCCGATGACCTTGGGGCTAACATCTCCACTTTGACGACATTAGCAATCTGCCGTGCCATCTCATCCCCTCGAGGCTCCTCATCACCACCTGCGATCTGGTTTCCACGAATGACATCCAAGCCCGGCAGCAGCAGGCCCCGACCAGCATCTCGCTGAGCTTCTTGCCCCCTACGTCAGCGGCCGCGACCGATACATGGTGTCAGATTGGGGCCAGACGACACCCGCGCCGCCTGGGAACAAGCTGATTGCGACATCTACAACTGTCCAACCCTTCTCCGTGCAGAGCATCCTGACCAGACCTTCCTCATGACTGCCGTTGCTAGCCCTCCCAGTTTCCCCAACATCAACCGGCCGGCATGGGGTATTAATGGTGGCCAGTCCCTGAACTCGATGAATTCCGAAGACGTCAGAGGCGTCTTGATGCCTCGAAAGTCCATTCCTCGCAGCAACTCATCCTCGTCCGTATCGTCCAGCGCATCCAGCTCTTCCACATCCACGGCCGTCAGCACAAATGGTCAGGCCAACGGCGTTGCGCAGTCTCCGGCCGGGGATCTAGGTGGTTGGCCCAACACTGCACCACGCAAAAGACCTCAAGGAAAAGGGCAGTGGAACGGAGCCCGGCTAGAAGGAGGGACAGAGCTAGGCAGAATGCCACAGGCACGTCCTCAGATGGTCAATGGCATGAACGGGGCTGGACCAATGTCTCCATCCCCTTTGCTACAGTCTCCTGGACAGCTGGCTCCTCAGAGACCCCTGACAGACACAATACCGGCCGGACAGCCCGTACTGTATCTACTGTCCCTCAACGGCACATTCGAGCGAAAGACGATTCACGTCCCTTTCTATCCAGAAACCCTGCGCGTCGGTCGGCAAACAAATAACAAGACGGTTCCAACCCCCTTGAATGGGTTTTTCGACAGTAAGGTGCTGTCAAGACAACATGCCGAGATATGGTCGGACAGGCAAGGCAAGATCTGGATTCGCGACGTCAAATCGTCCAACGGTACTTTTGTGAACGGTACACGGCTCTCCCCCGAAAATCGTGAGTCGGAGCCTCACGAGCTCCAGTCTTCCGACCATCTCGAGCTCGGAATTGACATTGTGAGCGAGGACCAGAAGTCTGTGGTGCATCACAAAGTAGCGGCCAAGGTGGAACATGCCGGATTTCTCAACCCATCAAACAACCTCCTGGACATGAACTTTGGGGACTTGGACCCGGCAAATGGGGGAATGATGATGCCCCAGCCTGGGTTGCCATTCAGGAACAGGACCGGCAGTCAAGCTTCAGTGGGGACCAACGGAAGGATGGCTGGCGGCGCACATATGATGAACGCTCAGCCTGCCGGAGTGGCATTCAACAATCGCACATTCATGAACAATAGCTTTTCAACAGAGCTTATTGTAAAGAAATTGAGGGTAAGATTTGTCGACGCGCTACATATGTTGTCGCTGCAGCAGCTGATGCTCTATAGAACGAGATGCGAAACGCGAGGCAGCAGGCCCAAGACCTATCTCGTACTAGCAAGTTTCTGGACGCACTGTTGTCCAACGAGGATGTTAAAAACCAAGAGAAACCTGAATTGCCAGAGCCTCCGAAACCACCAGTGGCTAATGGCAACGCACACTCGTTCCGCTCCGACGGGAAGACGCGGTTTTCTGATCCTCCTGCGCCCCCGCCTCAACAGCCTCTTCCCGAAAAGCCCGACGCCGCAAGATCTCAAGGCGACGTTCCGTCATTGAAACGCGTGACCACCGAGCGACCGAAATCAGGCCCGTCGACCGCATCGCCTATTCGCCAAGATAATCTGAGCCAGATAATACAGTTAACAGAAGCATTGAACAGCGCCAAACGAGAAATCGATACTCAGACCTCAAAAATGAAAGATCTGGAGGACATGTTGCAGAGAGAGAGGCAGGCACGCGAAGCAGCAGAAGAACTTGCCAAGCGATTGGAAGACGACGCTCACTCGAGAATGAACGGATCCGCGAAGCCACAAATCGAGGACTCCACATTGGCAGAAGCATTCGAACCCCCTGCGGAGCATACAGGCCACGACAGTAAATCGATTGAGGAACCTCAGGCAACAACACAACCGGAAGCCAGTGAGGACAAGACGAAATCCCTGCAGTCACAGATCGACAACATGCTGTCAGATATGAGAGGACTGCGAGAGCAGGTCGACAACTACAAGAAGCAGGCAGAGCAGGCTACATCGGAACGGGATGCGGACCGCAAGACATTGGCCGAGATGGTACAACAGATCCGTCAGCGGGATGAGGAGAATGCCGCTCTGAAAGCCGCAGCTCGAGCTCGGACGCGGTCCAGATCAAACGGAAGGGAGCGCAGCGCAACGGTCACAGCCAGAGAACCAAGCAGAGGTCGATCAGTTGCCAACCGCGCCGACGGGCCGGCGCCTCTCGCTAGCATTGACGAAGACACATTGGACGACAAGCCGACGCTGTCCAGGGCCAACACCATTACGCCGACACCCAGGTCGCCGTCGAAACGCGCGGTTTCTGACCAGGCCCTAATGGAAACCATTCCATACGCCTCAATGATGGGTGTCGTATTGTTGGGCATGGGTCTCATGGCCTACATCAACGGATGGCAGCCACAGCCTCGCCTTGATCGGTGAGGCCGGTGTGCGACGATGACCTTACCTCCGGACCCAGTGTACATGTTCCTGACTTTGTTGTGGCACATCAAAACATTCTCGGTTTCTTATACCCCTCATACCATTTACGACATACAATGACGATCATAGCTTTTCTTTGTTTATCTCTCGGGTCATGAGCTTCCTCACCACTGCAGATAATCAACACTTCGACTACTGCTCCGGACTAGGGTATCCGGCCTCTCGTTCAGCCTGTATTATTGAGTGACAGCATGGCATTGGGCTACCTGTATCTGGCCCCTTGAGCAACTCAGCAACGGCAGGGATGGAAATAGACCTTTTTTGTATCTTGCACCTTGGTCCGTCTTCCTTGGGTTGACGAGTGTGCTCGGCCTCCACTTTTCTTCCGTCTTTCCTTCTCCCCGCGACGAAGCAACTCTAGCAGGTTCTCTTGATGTACTAGTTTTGGCCCTGAAGGCAGGGTCAGGTTTGTGCCTGGAAGGCTATGAAAAGGGACAAATGGGGCTTGCAATGAGTGAAATGAAAGAGAGCTTGACTTTCATCCGTTTACTGCCAAGCTTAATAGAACTGCATTGGGGTCCGGGTAGGGCATTGTTGGTATGTTTCAATCTAAATGCTTAGGTGAAAGTGAATACAAGATATGCTTTTATCCTCAATATCAAGCTTGAGCCTTTCAAGGCACCGGCTGTCAAGGTAAACTGTGTTCGTCGATGAATTGCAGCCCAGTGTGTTCATCTTCTGCACCATACATATAAGTATCCACATGCATTTCGACGTCAAAACACCAGTCACTGTGAATTGTTCTTTCGGGGCCGTTCGAAGAATTCCATGCGCGGGTGGTAAGCAGCGGACTTCTTGACTGCCCGAATACCGCTCCGCTTTGTCAGCGCCGGACATAGCGGACAACTTCCAATGGTGTAAATGTAGTAGTCAACTGGTACTTGGCAAGTTCCCACCAGCGTGTTGATGTCCTAATGGATTTCAAGTGTCAGCTATGTATACCCAGACATGGAGTGCCGCAGCCCAATCCGACTGAGAATTATTAATTAATCATCATTGCTTGGAGTCCTTCCACATCCTAGATCAATGGCCCGGGCATGATGGGGATTGCGGTGGCACTTGAGCTTTGTGTCCTGCAGCAAAATGGATTGGCTTCCTACATTCCATAAGAGGGCATATCTTGTACGGCAGATGTGTAACACTAAAGGCACGCTATTATTCTTTAGCTGTAAGCAATCAGCTAGTCTCGCGGTTACTCGCGCCTAGTGGGCTTAACTGCTAGCTAACGTTAGGCAACCTCCAGGATTATTAATATATCTATTATAAGGGCGTTAGGCCGAACGCTAGCGTAGGGCTGCATAATAGCCCTTATCGATAAGCTTATCTTATCTGCTTACTGCCCGCTATAAATAGGCACGCTATAAGCTATAGCGTAATTAATAAAAACTTTTTTTTTATAGCTAACGCTTAAATTAAAATTAATAGATTTTATTATTAATTTATACCTTTAAGCTATTATAGCGTAAATATTATTTTAATTTTAATTTAATAAAGACTTATAACTTAAGAAAGCTATAAAAATATTTATTTACTTTATTAAAATAGTTAAAAATACTTTTAATAGTATAATAAATATATTTAATATAATTAAACTTAACCTTTCTTTTAATAAAGTAATTAATAATAATATTTTTAGCTTTAAAATAAATTAATCTATTATTAATATAAATATAAAATTTAAAAATAACGGTAATAATACGTTATTATATTATAGTAATATATAATACGTTTACTTTAATTTAAATAACTTTAATAAGATTCTATCCCGCTATAATAATTAAATAAATATTAATATTTTAAAACTTTCTCTTAATATATAATAAAATTAAATCCCTTTAATTACCGATTTAGCTTTATCTTATATCTTTAATAATAACGGTAATATAGTAAGTAATAATAGTAAATTTAAAGCTAAAAGTTAAATAAACTTTTATTAAGTTTATATTAAATATTAAAAAAAAAATAATTAATAAGATAAATATAGCTAAATATAAAGTTAATAAATATTAATATTTATAATAAAGTAAATATATATAATAAGTAATATTAAAATAATATATTATAGGCTATAATAATATTTAAGAGTAAAACTAAGTTTAGGACTAATAAATTAATAAATTATAAGATTTTTAAAAGGCTTTTTAAAATTAATTAATATATAATATAAAATAAGTTTTAGCTTATAAAATTAAATAATATAATATTTTATAATATAGTTATAAAAATATTTATTATTTTAATAAAAGTAAATTAAAACTTTAATATTTTATTTTTTTAAGCTAATTATATAGGGAAGATAGGTTTAAAGGTATAATAAAAGCTAAATAATGCCGAAAACTTTATTAGCGATATTAGTTTAAAGATTTAAATTAAAATACTTTAAATAAAGAATAATAAGCTTAAAAAGGTAATTAAATACTTAATCGGTTAATATAATAACCTTTTTAATATATTTAATAATAAGATTATAAAGCTTAAAAATAAAATTTAAAAGTATAATATCTTAAAGGATTATATTAATATAATAATAGTTTAATATAAAAAGTAGGCCGAAAAGATATAAGCTATTAAAAAGAAAATTAATATTTTTAAAAAGGCTTTATATTATATTAATATATTAATAAAGAATAATAATTTTTTTAAAAACTTTAACTTAAGTAATTTATTAAATATAAATAAAAGTAATATTAACTTAAATAAACTTAAAACTATATATAATAGCTAAAATAATACCCTTAATATTTTAATAATTAAAATATTTATAAAAGATATTTAATATTATATTAAGCGGTTAATATAAATACTTAATCTTTCGATATAAAATAATAAGCCGGATAAAAATATAATTAACTTTAAAGTATAATATTATAAGCTAAAAAATAAGCTTAAAGCTAATATAAATTATTACTCTATTAATAAAATATTAATAATTATAATTAAAAGCTTTTTAAAAGGAAAAGCTATTAATACCTTAAATACCTTTCTTAATAATAATTACCCCGATTATATTAAAACTTTAAAAAAGCTAAAGGCCTAGTTATAAAATAAATATAATAACCTTAATAAAAAAGTTATAACTAAAATATAGTTTAAAAACCTATATATAATATTTAAGGATTTCTTTATTATTTTTAAAAATAAGTTTATATAATTAGCTAGTATTATATATTTATTAAAATTTAAGTAAAAGAATAAAATATATAATAAGATTGCTTTAATAACCCGGCTTTATAATTAAATAATAAATAAGTATATTAATTTAAATATTACCTTTAATAAGTATTATCGCTATACTTAATAAACTAACTTAGATTAATAATATATTAATTAAATTTATAAGGTAAATAAAAAAAAACCTTTAAAAGTAAAGGAAATTAAAATAATAATAAAAAATCTAATAGCGGTAAAAATAATTATAATAATAACTAAAGCTAAAATTATAAAAATAACTAAAATAATTATTATAATAATAATACTATACGCTAAACTAAGTAAAGGGGCCTTAATAAAAAAAATATATTAAAGCTTTTTTAATAAAGTATTTATTTCCGATATAAAAAGCTAAGTTATTAAAGTATTAAATACTTTAAGGGTAAAAAAAGCGGTAACTTTTCTAATATTAATTAAAAGGCTTATTAATAGGCCTAAATTTCTTATATTAAAAAGCTTTATAGCAATATATTATTAAACGCTTTAAAGTTAAATAATTAGCTAAATAAAACCTTAATAGGAAATATTTAACCTTAAGGTAAATAAACTCCCTTTTAAGGGATATAAATATATCTTTAAATAAGATTTATATAAATAAAAAGAAATATAGCTTATTAAAAGATATCCCTTATAACTTTCTTATTTAAATAATAAAAGAAAAAGTATAAATAGTATCTTATATAGTAATATATAATATAAATAATATAAATATTAAAGGATTTATAAATATAAAAGTAAATAATATAATATTTATAAATATAAGCTTTATAATAAGAATAATTTAAAACTTTAATACCCGATATATATTTAAGTTTTATTTTTATTTTATTAAAGGATTTAAAGAATAAATAATTTAAGTAATCGATATAATATTAATAATAAACTTAACTATATAAGGCCGGGTATATTTTAATTTACTAATAATAGTTATAGATATAAAATATAATTTAATTATTAATTAAAAATAAATATATAACTTTAATATATACCTTAATATACATTAATAGGAAATATTTTTTAAAGAAAATAAACAGCTAATAAAACTAGCGGCCTTAATAAATTTAAAATTAACTTTACTTATATTCTTAATAAATAAAAAGCTAATTATACCGGTAAATATAATAAATTAATAAATATAAGAATTAAAATTAAAATAATAAAATAATTTAATTAAATAACTTTATATATTTAGATTAAGCTTATTTTACTTAAAAATAATATTAAAGGTATAAGATAATAACTTAAGAAAGATAAAGAATATATTTTATAATATCCTTTTAATATCTAATATATTAAGAAAAATAAATATATTATAATAAAAGTAAAAAAAGTAATAAAAATAAAAAGAAAATAAGAAATATAAAAGGGGTTAAGATATAAATAAAGCTTATACTTTAAAAAAGAATAGAATTAGCTAAGTAAGATATTATAAAGCTAATATCTTTATAATAAGTATAAACGCCTTTTAGATATTAGCTATATAAGAGAATATAAAAATTATTATAATATTTCTTTATAAGCTTAACCGGTATATTTAAGATAAAAAAAAAGGGGTAGAAAATATATTATTTAATAATAAAAAACTTTTTTAAAAGACGCTTAATTAAATATTTTAATAATATTATTACCTTTTTTAAACCTTTAATAAAATAAAGTTTAACTACTTAGTATTATATCGATTATATAATTTTAAAATTAAGCTTAAAGTAAGGGCTTTTATAAAAAAAGATATAAGGTTTAACCCTTTTAAATAAATATTATTAAAGAATATTAAAGCGGCTTATATCTATATCTTTAAGAATTTAAATAAGGGGTTTTTAAAGTTAATAGATATTTTATAAATATTATTAATTTAAATGGTATTTAAGTTAAAGGATAGATTAAAATTTTATATAAATTATCGGAAACTTAATAATATTATAAAAAAGGATTAATATTTATTATTATTAATTAAGAAAACTTTATTTTATTTAAGTTAAGCTAATATTTTTATTAAGCTTAATATTTAATAAGCTTTTTATTAAGTTTATATTATAAAAGATAGCAATAATTTAATAATATTTCGGATATAATAAAAAGTATTTAAATATAAGGTAATTCTTTTTAACTTAATTAATAAGCCGGCAATATTTTAGCGATATATTAATAAAATATTAAAAGAATACCTTAATAATTTTTATTATATCTATATAAATAATATAATTATTTATTTTAAATTTAAGAAAAAGTATATTAAATATATAATTACTATATTAAAGCGGCTATAAGTTGCTAGCTTATAAGTAAATTTAAAAAAATATAAATTTTATATTATAATTATAAAGTTTTTAAGATTTATTATTAATATCGATAATATAGCTATAAACCTAAATAAGGTTAAGGTAATATAATAATAAAAGCTATTTAAAATAATAAAAAAAGTTTAGTTTTTTTTAAGCTTTTATAATTTCTATTATAAGTTTATTTTAAAATATAGCAGAATTATAAAGCCTTTTATTATATTAACTAAAAAGGGTAAAGGCTTTTAATAAACTTATAAGTATTAAGCCGCCTTTAATATTTTAAAAAAATATATAATTAAAGCTTTTATATTAATATACTTCCGGTATAGGCTACTAATTTAATTAGAAATAAATATATTAAATAGGATAATAATAAGTATATTATTATAAAAGTAAAAGTATAATAAAAAATAATATCCGGTTAAATTTTCTTTTAAGATAATAAATCTAATATAAATAAATTATTTAATTTATAATAAAAAGCTTTTAGCTATAATTAAAGGTTTTAAAAACTAAAGACTTAAATTAATAGAAATTTAAACTATATTATTTAAAATTATTACTAATTATTATATATTTAAATATTTTAATATTAAACGTTTACTTAATCGATAATAAGCTAATTAAATAGCTATATTATTTTAGTTTTACTTTATTCTTTTATATTAACTAGAATCTTAAAATATAATTATTAATATATTCTCCCGGTATCTTAAAAAGTTTAAAATATAAAAAAACTAATTAAATACTTACCGAATTATATAAATATTTTATAAAGAGATAAATAAAAAGGCTAAATTAGAAAACTATAATATTTTTAGCCTTAATATTAATAATATATTTAATAGGGTTTATATAGCCGAATTATTAAATAAAAAGGTATTAATAAAAGTAGATTTAATGCTAATAAAGAATTAATAATTTAAAGATATATTTACCCCTTTTCCAGAATAATTCGGTTTTAAGCTATTAAGCTTTTTATTATATTTTAATAAAAAGTATTTTATTTTAAAATGCTATTATAACCTTTTAAAAAGAGGCTATAATAATTAAACTTTTATTAATAATTAATATATTATATATTATAACTAATTTATTATTTTTAATTATAATAACCTTTATATTAAGGTAATTAAAGATATATATTTATACTTTATAACTACTTATTTAAAAAGAAATAAAATTAAAAATTTAATATAATAATATTATTAATAGCCTAGTTTAAATAGTAATATATATAGATTTATAAATAATTATATATACCGTTTTATAAAATACTTTAAAGATAAAATATCGAAATTATTAAACCTTTTCTTTATTTTTATATAAAGCTAGTAATATTTTATAATTAATTTTAAAAAAATATTAAATAATAAGGGAGAATATAATAATCTTTTTATTATAATAAATTAATTATTAAAGATTTTATAATATATATTATATACTAATATATATATAGTTATAAATATAGCTTATTTATATTATAAAGGATTTCTTTATATATTTAAGTTATTATAGTTTATAATATTAAATTAAAAACTTTAATTTATTTCCTTTTTTATAAATAAGTTATATAAAATATTTAATATAAAGTAGAAATTATTTTTATTTAGCTATTTTTAATTATAAGGTTAAGTTAAAAACTTATATTAATAAATTAATTAATATTTAAAGATATTTATAAACTATTATTAAGATAATTAAGTATTAATAATGCTTACTTTTAACTTTATATAAGCTTATTTTTCTTATAATTCTTTTAATAAGTTATTACTTTTTAAAGTTAATATAAGATTTAAATTAAATCTTCCTTTTAATTAAAAATAAAGAATTAAGCTTATTAATATAAATAATATATAAAAAAAGATATCCCGATAAGATATATAGTAAATAGCTTAAACCTTATAAGGTTATATTAATAAAGCTTATATAGCTATATAATATTTATAAAATTATATAATAAAGTAAGTTAATTATTATTAATAAAAGCTTAATTTTAATAAAGGTAATTATATTTTTATTATTAAAAAAACTTAAATAATTAATTATTTTAATAATAAACTTAATTTTCCTTTTACTTAATAATTTTTTTAAATTATTAATAAAGGCTTTTATTATTCCTTTAAGCTTAACCTATTTATAAGCTAATAAGGTTATTAAATATTTATATTAAACTATTTATAATATAATTTTTATAATCTCCTTTTAAGGTAAAAGCTATTTTAATTTAAAAGTAAAATTATAAAAGATAATAAAAAGGAATAAAAGGTTAATAAGATTTTAGCCTTATAAGTATATTATAAAACTTTTTAATATTAAATATAATAAAAAAGCTAGGATTTAAACTTAAAATAGTATTTAGCTAATAATTTTAAAAATACCTTAATTATATTAAAAGTATATTATAATAACTATCCTAATTATATAGGCCTATTATACCGGTTATAGGAATAGCTAAATATTTAATTATAAAAAAAGGTAGCGCTTAAATATTCCGATAATAATAAACTTATATAAGCTAATAAGTAGCTATATTAATTAAAGCAGAAAAAAGGGATAAACGCTTATTTAATAAAAATATATACTTTAAATAAAAGTATTATATTATATAATATAATAAAAAAAAATATTATTAATATTAATATTTTATATAATAAAAATAATAATTTAAATAATAATAAATTAATAATTAAAATAATATAGGGTAATAACTATTTATATAAATAAAAAAGAGATATTAATTAATAACGATATAAGGGAAAGAAATAATTAATTATTAAATAATATAAAATAAATTATAAATTAAAGATTTAAAGCTTTTAATATAATAGTTAGTTTTTAAAGTAATCCTTATACTTATTAAAATATATTAATTAACTATTAAGTTTTAAGTTAAAGCTTAAGGTATAATTTAACCCTTTTTTAATTCTTTTTAAAGGGGGGGGTTATAAAGGTATTAAGCTAAATATTAGTATAGAGCTATATAGTAGCCCTTATCGATAAGCTTATCTTATCTGCTTACTGCTTATTATAAATAGGTATATTATAGGCTATAGCGTAATTAGTAAAGGCTTCTTTTTTATAGTTAACGCTTAAATTAGAATTAATAGATTTTATTACTAATTTATACCTTTAAGCCGTTACGGTGTGAATACCGTTTTATTTATAGCTGTTTATTTTATATACCTAGGTACCTAGGTAGGTAGTTGACTAGTATTATTAGTGCTACCTACAATGTATAAACCGACTTATCCGCATGCAGATCACACAATGACTCCTTTCAACTTATCTCATTACCAGCTTAAGAAAACATACAAACGCGTCACACAGAATCACACAATCATACGCAAATATAAACAGACAACATGTCTTCCACACAGAAAGCCGTTGTGCTGACAGAAATTGGGAAGCCAGTCACGCTTGTTGAGGACAGGCCGATCCCAGAACCTAGCGCCAAACAGATCCAGCTCAAGGTCAAGGTCGCGGGGCTCAACCCACACAACCAAAAGGCACGCGACTAGGGGCTCTTCATCGGCGAACATCTCCCCGCCCTCATCACCAATGACGTCGTAGGCACGGTAACGAAGCTCGGCGAGGGTGTGACCGGTGTCGCAGTCGGTGACAGGGTGGTCACCCAGCCGGGCTTCTCACCCGGCTGGGCGCAGAACGGGCTACAGGAGTACGCCACAGCGGACGTCGGCGCCTTCGCCAAGATCCCGGAGACGACGTCCGACGACGAGGCCGCCACCCTACCCACCAACATCATAGCGCCCCTGGTGGCTATATTCGACACGCTCAAGATCCCGGCACCGTGGTCCGGCCAAAATGAGTTCGACTACGCAGGCACGACGCTCCTGATCATCGGGGGCGGCTCCAACGTAAGCAGCTTCCGGATACAATTTTGACCTTTCCAGGGAGGATCATCTGCTATTTTCAGAGTCTGTTTCGCATTTTACCTTAAGGGCCTTTGTCAGGCTACAGGTTTTAAGACAGGCTAAGGGCACATTGCGTCCTTGTTAATCCCGTTTCCATATCAAGCTTCTTCCTTTGTTCTACATATGTATGATAGCTGACTCCAAATGCTGCAGTGCGGCAGGTTCGGTGTCCAGCTCGCCGGGCTTGCTGGCATCGGCAGGATCGTGGTCGTGGGCGGCAACGAGGCCGAGCTCAAGGGCTTCGGCGCGACCCACGTCCTCGACCGCCACGGCGGCCACGACGCAGTCCTGGCCCGTATCCGCGACGTCGTCGGGGACTACCTGGTCTACGCTTACGACTCGATCAGCCCCCCAGAGGGCCAGGTGCTCGGGCTCAACGCCCTGTCCAGCTCCAAGAAGGGCGCGCTCGCGCGGTTGCTGCCCCTCGGCCCTGTCGACGAGAGTAAGGTCGTGGGCAAGACTGCCGGGTTCGATGTGCGCGACACGTTTGGGAGTTCGCAGGTTCATCCAGAGCTGGCCGGAGGCTTCTGGGAGCGTCTTCCTGGGTTCCTTGAGACGGGCAAGATCAAGCCGACGAGGTATGTCGTGAAGCAGGGTCTGACGGCGGGCAATGTGAACGAAGTCCTGGATGCGTACCGGGATGGAAAGGCTGTTACCAAGACTCACATCCACATTTAGATAGCCAAATCCATGTTCTCAATCTCATGCTTCGACAGTCCCCAAGGCACCGGGGATTTTCTAGCGCCTGTGCTTTTCATGTGAAGATACATCTCCCAAACGAGATATGTCCTAAGCTCGCCCCAAAATGTTCCCCATGTACACTTAAAGTTTATGGGCCTCTTTCCGTGTGTTGGGTGTTTCAAATTTACGGGCCACACGACCGCGAGAACAAGATGTTCCCCTTATCAATCATGATGTTTGATTGAATCAACTTACAGGAGCTTGGGTAACACTCTGAAGCAACTGCGAAATTTGCAGTGCTAATTTCAGTATTCAAACCGTACTGTACTACTCCGTCTAGTTTTCGGTTGAACAGTGTCAAGCGGCCCATCGCAGTGTATGTTCAAATGTTGGGCGTCCGGGAAAGGCTCGGAAGAGAGGCCTTGCGAGAACATGATGCGGCTAAATCGCAACGCTAACGCGATGCTACAGAGGCTCTCATTAATATGAAAGGGAGGAAGACCATAGGGGAGGGGTTAAGGGGGCAGAGAAAAAAGGGAGAAAGGGGCTTGAAAAGGGGAGTGGGGCCGCTGCTCAGCACCTAGGTAGTTCCTGGAATCCTCAATATCGATCGTTTTACTACCACACACCAATTGCATGTCAAATCCGCGACATATCTCCGTTTACTCTGCTCGTAATCCAATAACCTGACGAACAGTGATGCCGGAAACAGGCCATTGAGCATGAAGTGTGGTTCGTAAAACTCTGCCACAGGAAATACATCAATGATGGCACAGCCGATGCTACCAATGTTTTCTCAAGAGGCCCCCCGTACTGTGGCTGAATATTTCCAATGGGTTTAACAGCAGGGTATATCTTTTGACACTGATTCTGTATGGGACCTGGAGTGACTACCACTCAAAGCTTGTGTCTAGGGGCCAAATGCTATGGGAGATGCAGCAACTCCCTCCTGAAAAGTTACAGATGTAGGCTCGACTCAGCCGTCATCGGGGATCTGTCAGTATGGCACTGGAGTAGTTCTTCTGCTGCGACCCGAGTATTACCTTTCTATTAGATTGCAAATGTGGTATGTACAGTACAGTTGCCTCTTGGCTGTGCAAGCAAGGGCAGAATCAGAGACGGTCTTCTTGATCATTATATTACTGCTTGCCCTCCTACCTGGTTTATTGGAATCCAGACACATGTGGCCTGCTGCCCTTCAGAAGGCAGGATCATGCCAGTAAATTGCTGTAATCTCCAACCAAATTTGATATGTGCCCATATTCTACTTTGAACGCATGGTTCGACCTGAATTGGATATAACCCGCTTGTTCGTCACGAGGTGAGATCGGAGCTTGTCTGGCAGAACTGCAGGCGATCACCGGAAGATACGAATTCATATGAGAGCCAACAGAAAGAAATTGGCTGAACCGTCGGTGGGCTGGAGTTTCCGGCACCAGCCCAGGATCGGCTATGTAGCGAGGTTCATCAAGATACTCATTGATGTGCTCCAGCATGTAGACACCAAGCACCGTTCGGACACGGAACTTCCGAGGTATATTGCTGAACCTGGTACTCTCCGGGCAGAGGTTCCACGGCCGGTAGAAACACTGCGACTAGCCAATTCTCCCAAGCAATCGACCGACGAGCCGCTAAGGTTCCAGGGATCACCAAGTCATCACGAGCACAGCGCCAGAAGGCTTGTAGCAACAGGATCAGGCGTGTCTGAAGAGGGCATAAGTTCGTGAGATTGGGTGCGAGTGTACTAGTAGAGAAAATGCGGATGCATGGTGATCGGGTATCGGCCACCTGGGCACTGCCGTCTTGATCTTCGTGGCGGTGTAGCGGTGAGTTTGTCTAGGCGCGCCCATACGACTAGAAGCATGCAGTCTCGAGGGCAAATTTCTACCAGTGCATCCGTGTATGCAGGTGTGATTGCACAGGCATCGGGTTCAAAGTTCAAACCGATAAGGCAACGGTCGTCCTGACACTGAAGAAGAGGGCGGAAGTGAGCCGCAGCCGTTGGCAAACAAGCAAGGCAGCGTCGCAGGAAAATTAACCCCACAGGAATCATCCGTTGAATTCGTCTGATCGTGTTAAGGTCTGTCGAAATTGAGAAACAAGACTTTCGTTTCACGAGCTTGGCGTTCGTCCCACTAGGAAAAAAGAGGAAGACGGCAATGAGAAACAGTCAGTGCGAAGCACAACGTGGAGATCCGCTCGGCATGTTTGGATGTTTGGATCTTTGTATGACAGCATGTACATGTAGTCTACTGGGCACAGTGGTTGTAGAGTGGAGCGGCAGCAGATTGATTAATGTCGACTTGTCTTGATTGAAGTTTGGACCCTGGTGGCCTCGATGGTCGGCGGCAAGATCAGCCAAAGTTTGGAGTGATGGGAGCGAGAGTCGGAAGGTGGGCGAGCAACGCAGGATACTTGGGTATGATAATTCACCAATTAATTAACGCAGTCGCTTGTGGGGTGCTACAAAGGAAGAAAGGGACCTCCAAGGGATTTCTGGCCGGCGGTGATGTCTGTGTACGGTGTCGTGAAACTGTCCAACCCATGGGCAGCCCCTGAAGGGCGGCCGCATTCAAACCCCCGAAGCACTGGCCACACATGCCACCCCTCCCCCACAGTTCACCCCGGGGCAGCGTGGAAACAGGAGAGTCAATCAGAGACTCACAACTCGAAACTGAAAGATTTCTATCGTGTGTATACCAGTGGGACCTAGCTAGGTGGTAGGGCAGCGGCGCAAGATGCGTGTGGTACGCGGCAGTCTGCAGCCCAGATGAATGCCGAAGGATCGCTGGGACCACGCGGGTCAGGACGGGTTCCTGCAGCCAGTTGCCGCTGAGATGATGGTCATATAGTGGTGACCACAGGTGTTCAGGTGGCCACATTTTAACAGTGGCCTAATCTGTAGTTTAATCAAAAGAGTTGAGCAGAAAAGGCTTGACTCGTTGCAAGGGACGTGTCGTGGGCTGCGGGGATGATCAGCAATTGACAACGATGGTCGGAGGGGTGGCATGAAGGCCTTGACCTGGATGATGCCTGTGGTTCCCGAGATGAATCCATGACTGATCGAGCGATCGGGCTGAGCCGACGAGGCGAGTCTCACTCAGGTGGCCTGCGCGGATGTGCGTGGTCATTGCTTTGACTTGACTGCACAGCCCCAAAAGTCAGTCATGGTCGGTCTCAATACCTTTACTGTGTACTCCTCGGCCGGCAATCAGTCTGCAGGTTCTCCTTGGATTGAGCTTGTCGACTTTTGACTATTTTCCCGGATTGGATTGACGATAGGAACCACTTGGCACATTGGCCATAGCGTTTTCTTTCGAGGCGCATTCTCGTGGTTTGCCGTGTCTCCACTGTCCAGAGCGGGAGACAGGAGAAGGAAATGAGTTGCGCAATCCCTCCAGCCCTCGTGGTTTGGGTGCGACTCGGGCAGGGGGAGGGGGGGAAAAGCACCACAGGCCCCACTGGGAACCCCATCCCCCCCATCTCTCCTGCCCTTTGGCCCGTCTCCCCTTCTCCCGTTTTGGCTGACAGCCCAGACAGCCTGACAGCCTGCCATCGCGCCACTGCGCACGCTCCACAGTCCGTGCAAAAGAGTGTCAGCTAAGCCAAACCCGGGGCAACGTTATTCTTCTTTAGGCCTAGCCAGGAACGGGAAATTGCAGATGCAGGAACAGAGATGCCATTTCAGCGCATCTCGTGCAGGTGCAGAAGTGCAATCCTATTCGCACTCCCAATCCCACCAGCACCAAGACCTAATCTGGATCCTGCCAGCCCAGCTACCAGCCCGGCTCATCAACCAGTCGGCCATTGTTGCCGAACTGCGGCCACAAAGAAGCAAGCCCAGAAACGGCTGATGCGATGATGATCAGAATTAGCACCAGGTAAATTGACAATGGCACCCGAGCCACTTCCTTCAAAGGACCAGCCAGCCAGCCAGCCAGCCAGCCAGTAAGTACCTACCCAGGTACCTAGGTAGGTAGTCTGGTTGTCTGCTGAACAATAGGTCGGGGGTCCAGTGAATTGTCTAGCCCCAACGGCCGGCACACTGGCGGCACAACACCGCGACACTTGCTTGCCAACTGGTGACGAGCATGTTAGACACCACCAACCCTCTGCTCTCTGCCCTCTGTCGTACCGACAGGTCATAGATCAGAGATGTTGCTCGGAGATACAGCTCAGAGATCACATGACATTCATGTCTGCTTGACCAGCGCCGCCTGGCTGGGTCTGGCCATCACAGGAGGGCGAAACTGTCTGCGCGGCACCTTAACAACGGAACCTAGGAAATTGTACCTGTAATTTCCCGTCGTGCTGGCGCAAATAGGATGATGCACGTCGAAAATACCGTCGCTCTTGGCATGACCAAACGAATTCTCCCGGTGTACAGGACCTTGTGCCGCCTGCCTACCCCAGCTGCAAGGCCCCTTTGTAACAGACGAGGACAGGGCACCCTGGACCCTCTTTCTCTCTCTTTCTCTTCTCCCCCCCCCCCTGGCCATGAGCAGGCCATTGAACCAGAGGCCCACGGGTCTCGGCGGTACTGACTGTGCCTCTTCTCCTGCCAATTGGTTTGTCCGGCGCTAGGAATTCCTCCCAGACAACAGGTACCATGACCAGGTACCGTAGTACTCCGTACATTGTTTTCGTCCCAACGTCCTGGCTTGCCTCACTCTTTTTAATTTCGTCTGTGTGTCACCCAAACTCCCCTGGCATGCATTTTCCCTCTACTCTATCCTCTCTCCAGAAAACCCTCGCTCACCTCCACTCCACCACTGCTATATTCCCTCACCCACGGACTTCGTTGGCAAAGTCTGCTTACCCCGTACTACGATACCAGTGTTTGAGATAGAACCAGGTTCTGCGCACACCCAGACAAGCCAGCCCGGCACTCTGATTTCACCCTCACTTGCTCACACTGCTGCATAAAACTACTTGGGAAACCTTGTTGCGCCCTGTACCCCAACCAGAACTCGATCCATTCGTTTTCCGGAAAATCGAATCGTACATCGCCAGCCGAAAACACAACTCCAGACCCGAGACAAAAGGGAATACGTTCAACAGAGCACAGCATCGATCAGTGTCCTTACTCTTCGCGCACGCATCGACGAGACATTCATTATCTAGCCCCGCCGCTCAGGAGCGGGACGAAAGCTGAAGGCGATCACTTGGCGCCATCAACTTGACGGGCTCACAAGACGACAAAAGCCAACGCGACGACGCAACAAAGCAACGCTACATATATATTCACCGTGGCTTCTTTCGCAAGATATTGCACTTCCAAACCGTCGCCATGCAGTTGACCATCATTTTATCGGCAGCTATTCTGCCCCTCCTCGCCTTTGCGCAGGACACCACCTCAGGGACGACAACCCTCACCCAAACTTCAACAATGACAAAGACTGTTACCTTGGCCAGCAACACCGTGACGATGACCGCTACAAATAGTGCGACCAGCAGGCCTACCGGCGAGCCTACTAGCAGCGTCACTCGTGCTTCCAGCAAGGCGACAGCGACGTCCTCCGCGACGTCCTCCGCGACGTCCTCCGCGAAGGCCTCCGCGAAGGCCTCCTCTTCAGAGACTCCCGGCGTCAACGGCCTTGGCAACGGCGCCGCGTCACTCGGCTCGTCGCATGCGGCCATTGCTGGTGTAGCAGGCATGCTTGTTGTCGCATTGATGTAAGGAAGTGGACAGTTACGCACACGACAAGCCCGGTTGCTCCCCATTGGAGCAGCCTACCCGAGGCAATCTTCAAAACCTCAACCTTCTGTTACTACTGTTACATCCGAACCCTTCGATGCGAGCATCAGTCCTAGCCATCTCTTTTGCCGGCACAAAGCAGCTGTTCATAAGTCCTCACTGCGCGGATCCAACGAACGATTGGAAGGACACGACCATGGCATCACGCAGACGTTGAGCGCCTGGCTGCCTCCGTTCCGGCATTCAACAACACACCCCCGATGGATCACCGACTCCACGGAAAAGCATTCTGCATAATCGGAGTTGAGAGAGTTTGGTGGCTTGGCGATTTGGCGGTGGCATCTCTGCAAGAAGCTTCTCTCGGCACATCTACTCCACTTCACCCACCCAGCGACAAAAGTATCGATATGTACCCGCCTGCCCACTACTAAGCTGACCTGCACCAAGTGCGCATCGATTGCGCCGTCAGCAGTTTGGTCCACAATTCAGTACGCTCGGACGTAAAATCCGACGGGTTGCTGAACTACTCAAGGGTGAAGGCATCTCGCCGCTCGCTGGCCGGACACCACACAGGTCCTTGATGGACCTGTTCTTCAAACCTATTACGACCCAGTTTGGCGGATTTGCTGTATTTTGATTTTCCAGACGAGCCACGACGTCTTTGATTTAACACCGCCGTCTTGACGGCGCGGATGACTTTGAGAACTGTCTTTGTTTTATTTCTTGCCTTTCACATACCAAATCACTTTGAGATTTACATACTAAAGAACCCGCGTCCTTACTAGAGGACTTGAGCGGACTTTCTTGTTGATACCCACCCACCCTTCTGTTTCACCCGTGGGAATTGGTCTGGAGGACTGGCGGACGGCAGGGGCTGAGACCCTTATCAAGGGGTCTCTCAGCGGGCCGTGGAGGTGAGACCTGCTTTGAGGAACATTTGATGACTTCATTGAAACATCATGCTATCATTTTGATGACTTGAATATACCATTTGCACATTCACCAAATATCCCCACTGCCATGGCGGCTGTGGCTGGTACAAGATGCTTCATGATACAGCCAAGTGATATGAATCAGGTCTCTCGTACTAGGGATGACTTGCGCTAGAGCCCAGCACCCTGACGTTCGACTGCCATGTCCTTTGCCAGGACTAGACTCCAACTTCGAGAGAGCGAGAGAATGGACGCCACCGACAAAAAAGGATGGAGGCTTGATTGCCTCACGCTGGCTTATTCTCTGATTGAGTTTCAGGTCCGGTCCATCATCTGTGCAGCAGCAGCGATCTACACAGCCCCCATTCAAACCTTGGACCACATCCGCCTGACCCCCACATTACCCATAAATCGATCAACGGTGAAGAACATGGAGCCACAAGCTTATTCGGAGTTACTCGGCAGATGTGGTGGCGATGAGATCCGGAAAGGTTCCTCCACTACGGAACGTCAGAGACTCCAGGTAACCATTTAATTACTTTGTGCCCAGGTCTCTCGACTAGCCTCAACTCCTCAAAGCGTACACAACGTGGTACCCATTCGCCAGAACACATCACGAAACTGGAGCATCTCATTTCAGATACCATCCTCTTCAAATATACTGTGATAGCTTGTGCTCAAATCACACCAGGAATGAGGAAAGGGGTGGGTGAAAGGTATTTCATCTACGCCACCTAACAAAACTCTTCTGAATCTTGGTCACAGTGCTGTCAGCACCCATCATACTCAATTGAGCTTCAAATAGGATCATTGTGTTCCTTTGTTCACTGCAGCCGTAGATGCCCGAGCGCTTCCCGCTCCGTGATTCTCCTTGCCGGGTCCAAGTTGATCATCTTCACAACAATGTCCCTGAACCCCGCATCCATGCACTTGCTTCTTCTTGGCTGTGTTCTTTCTCGATTTTTGGTGGACTGAGTAGGTGCTGCTCAATCACAGTCTTTGAACCAAGTCCAGTTCATGACACACTCAGGTGTCCGAGACAGCCGTCGAGATCCGCAGACTGCCGACTATCCCAACCTTTTGATATCTTGTCTTGTTTCTTTTTCTGTCAGTCTATGAATCAATTGCGGGCGTGCAGGTGGGGCATCAGCAAAAATGGCAGACTGTCAAGGTTCTCTGCAGTCACCTCAGGCTTCAGGCTCTCAACCTCGGCAGTGGTCCAACACTATCTGCATCAGTAGAAGCAGCTCAAACAGTGTTCCAAGCAAAGGGGAGCCTAGTGTCGAAGCTGAAATCTCAATTGTTCAATGCATGATGGCCGATGGCAGCGTTTGAGGGGGCCTGAGACCAAATGCAAAGTGTTTGTCCAATATGTCTTTTCTCATCCTGATCAAAGCTTGCTGAGCCTTTCAGAATATGACCTCAAAGATGAATGATATTTAGTATCATTCTTTGATGTACTGCAAAAGCAAGGCGTGACAATTCCTAGTGCAACCACCAAAAGTTCAAGTGCGGTCAAGGCAATGAGTGCCCAGGTGGTGAAAAGTCGTGCTGCCCCCATGGGGATTTGTTCAAAATTGTGTCTGCGTGGCGCCGTGATCTTTCGTCTGATGCCCTTTCGTCTGAACCCTCCCTGCACTGAATCACCATTACTACCAGCCCTTCCAAACACCATTTGCAGGCTCGCTTCCAAGCTTCTCATGCAGAAGCTGGGAAAACTTCTTGTGGCATTGGTGGCTGTTATGGCGGCTGATGCCGTTGGTGACAAAGGACTAAATAGGGCGCAGAGGCTCTTTGTCAGATACTTGGAGGCTCTAAAAGGAATTGTCGTCGTTGGGCATGTGGAAACTACGTACCGCTGATATCTGATTCCATGACACCAGCATGGGCCGTCCGCCGGCTCGTTGCATCGGTCCGTCTCCAGCCTGCTGCTTGAGACTATCAATCTCGCTTGGAAGCCAGCACCACTTCCCGACTCTGTGGGTCTGGGAGCAAGGATGTAAGCAAACCATTCACATATGATATTGGCACAGGAAATACGTCATCTACAAGTATCAAAGAGCCTGCCTGTGTTGAGATGGGAACGTACCGTCAGTTTGCAATAGGGTGCGTGATCGGGTCGAGGCATGCTTGCTTTCCATTCGGTCAACCACAGTCAATACGTCCTGAACGTGTCTTTGTGAGAAAACGGTTGATGCAGATGGCAGTATTGTTTCTATGGCGACGGTTTTCTACGGAACAAACGCTTGGTGAAGGTGGGTCAACGTCTCTGGGGTGAATGGGGAGTCACTCCCAGCCTCGGACGACATAGTCCGTCAAGGACTACTCTGGCCAGGGAGATCAGGATGAAGCATGCCACAATTATGATTATGCTCCTCAGAGGGCACATAATCAGAGCTTGAGAGGAAGTTCGCCTGAACGCTAGTTGGTAGCGGACGCCCACGTGGAAAGACTTCATTAAGCACTTCTGGCAACTCGTAACTGGACCAGAACCGGTCTGGAAGCTTGCAACGCATTTGATGAGAACTCATTGAGAGGCGGAATACTCTTGACACTAAACACACATGGAGAAGATAGGTTGAGGTAGTACAGAAGTCCGCTCTCAGCTTTGGGGCTTAAATTGTACTGGTCGGTCCCAAACACTTGCCCAGGTCACATCAGTCATAAGACATGCATATTCTGGCCGTCTCGTCTTGTGTTGTATCCCCGGTCAGTAACATGAGTTCAGTCACTAGTAGCGTAAGATAGAACTTTATGTCCTCAAAAGGTCCGTGGCTTCCATGGTGGGCTTCCATTCCTACACACCAGTCTTGTAATTACACATTAGCCATCTTCCAATTCGCAAAGACATAATATTTGCCAAAGCTTCTGGAGGGCTCAAGTAAGAGCCGCCGAAATGAATCCACTCTTCACCTAGCTCCCTCTTCATGGAAAGAGATCTATGCCTAACTAACCCCGCATCTTGCTCGCCATCTTCTGCCAAAATCAGTAAAGCTTCTTCCAAATCTCCAGTGCCAAAAATGCACGTCAACCGTAGAGAAAGTATACAGGCATCGGCTGAGAGTAGTCTGGCGAGACGCCACACCACTCTTTAAATGGCTGAAAAGAGTCCGGGATTGTTGTTGGCACCCGGTCTCGTACGGAAAAGGGCGCGATTATGGCTTGAAGAGGGCGATCAACTCCCCAAAGACGCTCCAATTATCAGAATACAACGCAGCATCAGTGCCGTCGTTTGTCACTATGCTGATGGTGCCAATTGTATTGAGGTCGTAAATTGTAACGTTCTCCGAGGTGCCCGAGTTGTCCTCAACCCATGCAATTCTAGACTGGCATTTCCTCAGCATACTCTTCGGTCCGTTGCTACAGAGTGTGCTGTAGTTGTTGAAGAAGCTGTAGAGTCCAGCGCCATATATGACGACATTGCTGCTGTCGATGATGCGAAGTCCCCAGGCCATTTCACAGGGAGCAGTGATGTTCGAACCGGGAATGTAGCCGTGGTCTAGGGCGGAGCAGTCGGATAGAATGTCCGGATCGTGTAGGGACATGTCGATTGTGTTGAAGGGGTATGGAGCAGGCGGATTGGGCTGGAAGTAAGGCGTCTCTGTCTGAATCTGACCCATCCAGATGTTCTGAGTGTTGATGAGCTGGTACTGATAGAGAACCCAGTGCTCGACGCCTGAGGCGACTGTCCAAATACGACCAGCTTCAGACTCGATGAGGAGACCACGCCCTCCGTAGACAGAGATTTGAGTGCTGTTAGAATCCTCGATATCATGGCTGCAAGCCGTCAGTAGTGATTACGTTCCGTGTGTCTTGTTCCGGAGATACAAGGCAGTACTTACTCAGCCACCCAGATCCAATTGTTCTCCATGTACAAATCATTAGCTTGGGCTGTAATGTGCATTCCCAAGTAGGCGGCGATACAGTTGGAGTTGATTGAATTTGTCTGGTCTGGCGTTGTTGGACATTCGGCCACCTGAAGTTGCGAACCAGCAAAGCCGCCCACGCGGATATGAACATCCCATATGCCAGATGGCTCCATACAGCCTGAACAGCCTGACAGGTTGTATTCGATAAGGACAGCGCCAGAAGTTGAGCCTTGGGTTGAGACGATCATGTCACTCCATTCGATGTAGCCCATGTCCCCTGGCCTTCCGACCTGGACAATCGGGCGTGGGTCATCCATGTTTGAAAAGTTGGGACCAGACCCCATGATGACCGAGGCCAGAGCCTCGCCCACGATGCGAGCGTTCGGCGGGATATATATCGTGTCCGTGACTTTGTAGTATCCCGCATCAACGAAGCCAACAATTCCTTGACCGAAGCATTTTGAGAGATAACCGAAGTAGTTCCTCAGGGCCTCCGTATCATCTGTCACACCGTCGCCTTTGGCGCCGAAGCTACGAGGGGAGACAAACATGCTGAATGGAATGTCTTCGTACTGGGGCTTGGATCGCGTGTAGTACTTGCTGCCTTCCTTGAGGGTAGCAGGAGCAGGGAACCAGTCGTTGGACGTCGAGAACACCGGTTCGGGTCCGTCGGGAGTGTACACGTTTCCCTGTTTGCCTTTTCGTCAGCTGAAGACGTATCGAAATGAACAGGAAACCCACAAGGATCATGCCGCGTATCCAAGTTCCGTTATCTCCTTGAGCCGCCAGCAGGGTGCCATTAATCCCTTGGAAGATCGACTTGACATTTTGGAATCCGACATTTTCCACGACCAAAGTCCCCTGGCCGGGTTTTTCACCCGACCCGTCCACGCCCCTCGAACTCACAATACCCGTGGAGACATTGTAGAAAAGGCTGTCCATGATGATTGCAGAGCCGACAGAGGCGGCAGTCATGTTAATACCGATGCCACAGTTCGCGATGGTGATGTCTTTGTATACCCAGAACCAGTCCCATATCTGCAAGATGGCTGTTTGACAGTTGAAAAAGGTGAGGTTCCGTGTCGTGTACTGCTGGTTACCGAATTGAGCACCGTATTGACCTCCGTAGAAGACCAGGTCGCCAAGGAAGCCACCGCTCCCTTCCTCCATAAAAATTCCTGTTTGCATGTTGCCGGGTGCTTCTGACAACTGGAAGATGACGTTCTGTATTGAGGTCGCCTGAGATGATGGCCAGTGGATAGCAAAGGTTGTGCCCGAGATGGAGGTGGTGTCGATGACTAGGTTTCGGATTTGGCGAAAGAACACGTTGGTGGAGCCGTAGGAAAGACCGCTGGAGGAAGTGTATTTATTTGACTCGATGACGATGCTGGTCCCTCCGATAGCAAGGAAGTCGGAAGAGCCTTTGATAATGGGCATGGAGGTGGGATCACCAATCAGATGAGTGTAGTAGGTCTGCAGGATAGACGATGAGACTTTGTAAGTTCTGTAACATCAATCAGCACGACGTTTGACAGCATCGGATATTGCGATGAGGCACTACAAACCCAGCGGGGAAGTAAACAGTGGCCGGGGAAGTTGTGGCGCCATCACAAGCGCCACCAAAGTCGCAGCGGTCTCCAAAGCTGATGGCAGCGTTGATAGCCGCAGTGTCATCCGTGATGCCATCTCCTTGTGCTCCAAAGTCCTTGACGTTGCGAAAGACCTGGTAGTTTTGGTCGGGGTGGAAAGAAGCCTTGCCCTGGTGCGGAACATCCGCCATCCAGTATGCACCGACCGCCCCGAGGAGGGAGGCTCCAAGAAGCAGACGCGTCCAGGCTCGCATTGTTGCTGCTCACAGGTACCAACGTAAGGATGAACAAAAGACAGCCACGGTGCAAGGGCAAAGTAAGAGTCGAGGTCTTGAGTGAGAGAACAAATGCAAGGGGGGGGGGTGATAGAACCAAGCGCCAAAAGAGAAGGCAGTTGTCTCTAGGTGAATGTTTGTTTTGGTGCAGGAGTACCCAGGTAGCTTCTTTTCAATAGCGGGCAAGAACGGAAAGGAAGGAAAGAACGTGAGGCAGCGAAGGATGTAAGACTTGAACAGTGGCGCGTTTCCCGCGCGAGAAATGACTGAAGCTGAAGAAGTCGCATAAGAGGGAGCACACACACAGAGAGAGAGAGGGTATGTGTATGTTTGAGATGGAGAGTGAATGAATGAGTGAGTGAGTGAATGAGGGCAAGGCAGATGAATTTATGTACCTACCTAGGTACCTAGGTAGTTATGGGAAGCAGAAATGGACGCTGGTCGATAACAAAAGCAGGAGTCCACAGAAGGCCCCATGGGCAGGGGTTGGGGAATAAGCTCGAAAGAAAGCTTCCCTTCCGGTTTAACATATGCCAAAACACTGATGTTATGACTTGGCTACTTGATCGTTGATGGCTATACTGTGCTGTGACTCCCTGCTAATACCAAAATTGCGCCTAGGGCAACGCATCACCACGCCCTGGACCACATGCCACTGAGAGAGGTACTTAGTACTCTAGGTATGGCGGCGGTACTTCAGAGATGTGTCACACAACTCTCCCAGAATCGTGAATCACCAGCAAGATCAAACGCGAGCTTAGCATGACCCGACTTGGAGAGCTTGTGGGTTGCTCGAGAAGGCAGCTGGTGATCTTGCAATAGTGGTAACATTGGACGATGCATCAAGTGCAAGAGAGGAGGAGCGAAATTGGCAGAAATAGGGAGTAACGGCACAGCAAAGCACTCCTGGCTTACGGCAAACCCAGAGTTAATCTTGACGCCGGGGGAGTGCGCCGATGATGGTGGGCAGAGTGCAAGATGTGATGCAGAAAAGCCCAACTCCGTAAGTAATTCCGATGAGCCTGGGGTAGCAAATCTGCAAGAACCCCGTGTAACAAAGCACCGAACCACGCTCGTCATCAAACTGCAGTATGCTGTCCAACACGACCAAGCGAGTCTGGAGATTGAACTCAAATGGCCGTGTCTGACAGAGTACCAAGTGGCATGTGTTCATCATCTAGAGAAAGGAGATGGCAGAAACAATACCAAAACGAAGACCAGAGACTGATTAGCACACCAACATCAGAAGTGGATGGAGTTCGTCCCAAATCCGGCCCACATCCATCGCCAGGTCTTAGGACTCAGATTGAGTCGTATTCCAGTCCGATGACCACTAGGCACACAGCCGTTCTCGGCTGTCCAGCAAGATTTGGGACTCATTTGGGTTTGGCAACCATGCCTTTCATGCCATCCCGCTGGATCGGAGTCTTGGGTTGATACTATTATATACATAAATGAGCGGGACTGGACCCTGTGGTCCATCTTCGGCCGATAGTCCCGGCGTTGGCGGCATATGATTGTGGGACTGTGATCGTCCATACCGTGCAACGGCGGCAAGAGACTGCCACAATGCGTCAGGCCTGACAGTCGACAGTATCAGTCAAGCTTGAGATGCCATCTACCAAGATCTATCTTCCCGTGCTATCGTCTGAGCGAGGAGATGTCTGCAGTGGTCAATTGGTATGAGGAAGCAGACACTCCCATTCAGAATGAGCGGCCCTGGCAGTCCACCAGAGTTGGAGGCAGCAGGCAAAACATGCTTGGTGGGTTTGTTCAGAAAGACAAAGAAGTAGCAATTTCTTCTGCGATGCTCCTGGCAAGTCAACAGATTGAGCCTTTGACGTTAAAAGCACAGTAATTCGATAGGCGGTAGTGGGCAGTGAGATGTGACAGCCTACACAGACTAGATAGACCATGTACAATCATAAAGAGGTCCATGTATGTGAAGAAGTTTGTTACGGGGAACGGAGTTCAAAACGTGGCGGCGCATGGGCGGCACAGTGACGTCTCAGGGGGAGGACTCTTGGCTCTCTAGTGGACCGTCCTGCCAGTTTGATTGGGGAGCTCGGACCAAGTCGCCAAAAACGGCTGCTTCATAGCGCGACGGGGCAATCGCATCCAAAGCAACTACAAGCGCAAATCCTCTACGCCTCTTCACTCGCAGCACTTGTGGTATTTCACACCTGCATCGACTTGTATCTCCTTAGCTTCCCATCGCGTCTCTATTCGTCGAATCTCAGAATGCCTTCGCGATCAAGGTCGCCCGACCATGATCGGTCGCCCAGTCGCGGTCGGTCCTACAGGTCACGATCAAGAACCAGATCTCGCTCCGTTTCGCGACGTCGTTCCCCATCAAGAGACTCGCGATCGCCTCCAACTCGACGCAATGGCCGAAATAGAGACAGCCGGAGTCGCAGCTTCACTAGGAGCCGGAGCAGGGACGACAGGGTCCGCAGCCTCAGCCGAGGTCGCAGCCGCAGCGAGAGTCCGCTGAAGAGCACCAAGGTCGGTGGAATCCCTTGCCCGGCGCGCTTTGCATCAACTAAATTCGGAACTAGATTGTCGTAGAGCGTTTGACGAAGAATGTCACCGAGGAGCATCTGCGCGAGATATTTGGACAATACGGCCCAATTGACGATATGGACGTGCCCCTGAGCCGCCAGTGTAGGCTTCCCTGCCCGAATTCACAGCTCGTGATCTGATCCTCCGCAAATACTAACATCTTCACCTCCCCCAACACAGTCGGTACCAATCGCGGGGCTGCATATATCCTCTACGTCAACGAAGTCGATGCTGAAGCGGCCATCGCTCATATGCACGAAGCCCAGCTAGATGGCGCCACTATCAGTGTCTCGATAGTTCTTCCCCGCCGCAAGTTCTCGCCCCCGCCCCCCACCGCGACTCACGGCGCCAACTACGATCCTCGACTCCCCCCTCCCGGCAGGGGTGGAAGAGGCCCTCGAGGTCCACCAGGAATGGGTGGCATGGGTGGCCCGCGCGGGCGTGGTGCTCGAGGTGGAGGTGGAGGCCGCTTTGGACGAGGAGGCCCGCCTCCTCCATCCGATACGTACCGTCCGCGATCGGCCTCGAGATCTAGGTCGCCGGCTGTGTCTGGCAGGGGAGGAAAATACCGGGCGAGGTCACCTTCATACTCGCGGAGTAGATCCAGGAGCGCACAGCCGTCGAGGGGTCGTAGGGGCCGAGGACGATACGAGGAGGAGTACGACCGTCGTCGCAGCCCGAGTCGCGACAGCTATGGTGGTGGGTACCGCGGAGGCAGAAGTCGATCAAGAGACCGCAGGAATTATCGGTGAACAGCTTTGGATGGGGCGAGTTGCGGGGACGTATTACCCTTGTTTGAGAGCGGGACAAACCCAAGGCTTCCCGATGAGTCAGCGCATCGTGTCGTCTCGTATCACTTTTTTTCCGGCAGGCGACCGAAGATCATGGGCAGGAGTCAAGGAGACGGATCACTGACTTGTTCAGTTGTTGATGACGTTTTCGACGTTGATCATCGAGATCAAATGGGGTGGCTCATCGACACAGCTGAGTTTTCAGAGAAGAAAGGTAATTATGGCGACAAGGCTGGGGGGGATTGCTTTCGGGGAAGGTGCGTCAGCCCTGCTGACCACCACAGATGCTCGGCCGTCTGAGAGCTATTAGCCCTTCTGCTGATAGTCCTAGGGTTCTAGTCGACTCGGAGACTGCCGTATCCGATCGAATGCAGGGGCATTCAACAACAGGTCCACTGATACCCCCCCAAGATAGTAAGGCATTCATAGCATTCAAGGCGCGCATTTCTGCGCAGCATACAGACCTTCAGTTCCAGTCACGAAAGAGGCATTCTTCATGCCAAGCCACGGCTCAGCCATAATGTACAGGTCTGTTGATCTTGTTTCGGTGTGTCTCTGACGAGGTTATCCGTCCTAGGCATCAAAATTGTTTGTTGAAGACTTGGGGTTCTCTGGCCTCCACGGCCTGCTTTTCGACGGCCACCCGCCTGGGCCCGAGATTTCCACCGAGCCAGTTTGCCACGGGCTTCACATTTGCGCCGTAATCTGCCTTTGACTACAAAAGCTCCGCAGAGATTGGTGAAGATACGCCAGGCCTCAGCCATATGGGCCTTGGTATAGCCTCGTGTCTTGTGTTCTGAACTGGCGTGGACAGCAGTAAGCCAGCGCTGTGCGCAGAGAATCAGACGAAGCTGAGTGTGTGCTCGGCAGACACGCAGCCCGGCCTCGATGATGAGCATCGCCCTTGCTCCCCTTCGTCTCTAAAGATGTCAAACCATGCGGGCCGTCAATCTGCCTGGCGACCTTCCTGGCTATGCTGCTTCGGGAGAGGCGAAGGAAGGTCGTGCAACCGAGACAGGGCATGAGATTTGCCTGCCAATCGCCGCATGGTCAATTTATCATTCTGGGGTTACATACAACCTTGTGTGGGCAAGGCAATGCTTTGCCACGGACTTGCCCCTTATACCGTTCCGACAGGACGCCCAGGCAGCGGAGCCTGTTTATGCAGACAGGTCTGGAATCGCGCGACATCTCAGGAAGACACACATGGCTCAAGAGATCTCAGGGAACTCGCGTTCAATACCACCTAGCCATTTGATTCAAGTTTCGCATCAACAGGTGCGGAGCTGATGCCTATATGACGAGCGATATCATTGCTTCAACGTTGACACCATGATTTCCGGCATCTTTAGTGTCATGTTCCCTCAAGACGATAGTCAGAGAGTGGGTTGGCCCAAGTGGGTCGGCCCACCGAATACTTCAGCAGTCGAGCCTTGCAAAATCGGATCATAGGAATGTTGTGCCTTGCAACCCCAGCTCTTGATGTCAGACGCTATGATTCTTGCCGTTTGCGAATCCTTCAATACCACCACAAACAGCAGTCATCACTTTTTAATCTCCTGCCCCTGATCCTGTTCTGTTCTGGTCAAGTCGCGAGCAGCATCGGCAATGCAGTCACACAAGCACATCCTATGAGACGAATGCCGCGCCCGCGCGCTTATTGTGCAACCTGTCAGAATGCGAAACCAGCTTCTTTCAGACAGGGGTGAATTCCTGCAGCCCAACGCCACCCAAACAGCCTTCCTCCTGTGCTACGCCTGGGTCGATGGCCCCCACCTTGTTCCCGAAGGATTGGGTGTCTCCTCTCGGCTGGTCTCCCGATGAGAGGCCCGACCCACCCTGTTCAGCCCTACTGCACTACCTGAGCCCTATGAACAGCCTGCAGGCCTGCAGGTCTGCACACGGGCTCTGCAGGGCTGATGCAAACGAACATCGACATCCGCAGCGGCCCCAGACTCACGTTCTACGGCAAGGCACTCTCAACGTGCTTCAGTCTTCATTTTTTCTCAGCGATCAACAATTACCAGCCATGTGTCCTGCTGACCGTCGCTCGGGATATGCCTAGCTGGCTCGGGAGATTTTCGTGTCGCGACTTCGCTCGCTGGTGATGATATGATTGAGTCTGGACAGAGCGCAAGTGCTGCCATTGAGCTTATAGTGATTCCCCCGTTTCTCGTTCATGCTGACCTCCTTTTTCAAAACCGGTTTCACTCGTGGAGGCCGGCGATGTTCTCGGCAAACAAGCAAGACGCGTTTAAACCAAGGGCCCAAGCGTGACGTGACACGCGCCTATGCCCCTGGATGACCGACTTCCCCCCACTCCGGGGCAGACTTATGGCCCGCACAATGGGGATTTGTGAATTTTGCACTGACGGCACTTGGAACCCCCTGCCATTGGCACGTGCCACCCGCAGTGCTGGGAAGGTGAGGGTCTCACCTTAGGCAACAGAATAGCGAGTTTAGGTTGAGCCCCTCTAAGCCTCACCGACGTTAGTGCTGCATCCTGAAATGGTACCTCACCGTCCCAGCGAGACATCCCCTTGGGTTACACAGAGCCGAGAGCCCACGGCAAATGCAGGTCACCATCCAACTGCCGCCGCCGCATTTGGACCACCTCAAAATTGAGCGCTCCTTGCCGCAGGCTCACCCTGCCAATCCTGGAAATTGGACTCGCCCGGGTCCCATTCCGGACACCTTCGGTGGAGGGGTTGGGGGAGCGCCATGCCGGTATAGCAGGCAACGCATTCAATACTAGAATCCACATCCGCCATATCCAGCCCCCAATATTGGCTCCTGGTAACGGCCGGATCCTGCTAGGCGACTCTCAAAAGGAGGTTGCCCTTGACAGTGGCGGGAAAGGTTGTGAGACTCATCGACGTTGTCCATTTTCCCCTTTGTCATCCGTTCTCATTCCTTCAGGATGACCACCCCGTCGATGCGGATTATTCACGGCCGTGATCTCTGCTGTTCGAGTAACTGGACATCCCAAACGGCCGGCGCGCGGGTCCCTGAAAGAGTCGAGGTACCTCAATCAGTATGGCGGAGCCAGCGCTCAGGATGTCACCATGGACAGCTCGCCTTGATGAGTCGACAATGCTCGAGAATTGAGAGACACCAAGATGGCATTGCTAGGTAGACGTTTAAGGCTCCTTTGGCTAGAGCGGCTCGGGGTATAAGATGCTCTTGGGATCTATCTGGTCACGGTGAGCTGCAGATGATCAGATCACACTGAACACTACACCAGTCTCAAACTTGTTCACCGTTGAGATATAAGAGCTCAATCACCTCACCCGAGTGCAACTGAAATCGGCAAAATCATCAATTGATAGTCACTGCGAAACCCGAGTTGCAAAGAAAACCTCTCTTTTGTTCCTGAACTCGAACTGCTACACCAGGCAAGATGGGGATGCACAGTAACGCTTTTGGTGCTCTGAGCACCCATACATCCCAAGCCACCGGAAGCCTCCAAGCCAAAACTTCGATGCGTGCTGCACAAAAGCCATCCACAGAAAGGCAAGCCACGCCAGGAGCAGTCGAAATCCGCGTGATCGTGGGCGGGAAGCCCGCCATCATCACATTCCCGCGGCCTCAACCACCCCCAAGTCCTCGCCCGCGCCCACGCCCCGGCCCCGTCGCCCCAGGCCCGCCCCCAGGAGTGCCAACCCCGCCGCCCACACCTCGCAGGCCGGCTAATGGCGCCGTGATGTCGGCTGGGGCAGGCAAGCTCGGTGGAGTGCCTGGGTTTATCACGTTGCCGCGGCCCCAACCGCCGCCCAGCCCACGCCCCCGGCCGCGCCCCGGGCCTGTTGCCCCTGGCCCGCCTCCAGGGAACCCGACTCCACCTCCGACGCCTCGGCGATGATTCGCCTCTGTACGAAGGTCTCTTCATTTTTGCCTTGACATTTCCAATTCTTCGTCTTCACGGCGACAATGACTGTACCGGGCAGCTTGATTCCGTCTAGCGCCAGCACGGAACAAATACCAGCACACACCAAAAGCGACAACTTGCGTGCTGTCTGCTCCAAAGTTCTATTTCTTTTCCTTTTTCTTTCTCTCATTTTCACTCTGGAGTCTCAAATTATGTTGTCAGTTCACCGGGGATTTTCTGGAGAACAATCACTACACAGAACTGTTTCATTCTTTCCTATGTCACGGTCTTGAGGGGGAGGGGGGGTATTTGGGGGTAGGGCCGAGGAAATACATTCCCATTAAGCAAGGGCCGGCATCACAAGCAGGTATACACATGGCGAAATTCGGAGGCAACGAGGGAGGCGTTTTCTTCATTTTTACACATGGATCCTTTCAGTCTAAGAATACTTCGGCTCACGCCTAACGTTTTGCATTTCTCTCACTTCATAACCCGGCAACGCCGATTTTAGAACATAGATACTGGATCAAAGCATGTCTTTCCTCAGCAGAAGCACATGTGTTATCTCTTTGAATATGGGTTCCCGGTTCCACATATCGTGCTGACCAAGATAATGCGGTAAAGACGATGTAATTAAACTCTATATCGTGCAGCAAGGCCCTCGTGGCAATTTCCTGGAGCTATGAGGTACTCACTTCCCTTAAGCAAAGATAGGCGGGGGAAACGAATGCATTTTCAACGTCGGAAATCCCCTACGTACACACCCGACTTACGACGATACTTCGAATCCGACCACCATCACAGCGCACCAATGACACCCAGCATACCAACACCAAGTACACCCACACCCATCGCCGCTCCAAGGCCTGTACATTTGGGGCTCAGTCCTCCAGCAGCAACATTTTTGGCCGAAAGGTCATCCGAAGTCGGTATTGCGGTCGTTCGCGCATGCGTGGGTGTCGGGCAGCCAGCTGTACATGGCAGGGCGCTCGTGAATGGAACAGGGAGCTTGCTGCCAGTAGAGGTGCTTCCGACGAGCGCAAAGGCAGGGGCCTGTGTCCTAAGGGTGGGGACCGGGTGTACATCCGGCTGTAGGGGGTTGAGAACGTCATCCAGCATGTGGATGACCCCAAAGCCGATGAGGATGTCTGGGTCGAGAATCTGACTAGACGTGATGTATCGCTCGTTGCCCGCCACCGTGACGGTGATGTTCTTGCCGCCGAGGGTGGGCAAGCTGGTCCCGTTGACGAGGCCATTACTGTATATTACGCCAGGGACGACGTGGAATTTCATCACTTCCACGAGCTCCGACGGTGACAGGGCAGACAGAGCGCCGGACGTCCGCTGGAAGCCTGCGTTGCGAGGCGCAAATATGGTGACATTCTTGGACGCGACGATCTGCTCGATCAGGTTTGTCTGGTACAGCGCCCCAAGAAAGGCGCTCAGTGCTGGATTGTAGACGCGGCAGATGGGTATCAGGCCGGGTGGCGGAACCATTACTGTATCGACGACATGTATCAGGCCGTCGCTGAACTCGATGTCGCCTTTGAGAACCATGGAGCGCGTGTCGGTCCCGGACGTGAGGACCACCTCGTCTCCGTTCTGCCTGTCGATGATGACGCGCGATCCGTCCAGGAGGGTTCGGGCAAAGATTGGTGAGCCCTCTTCCGTCGTGCCCACAGAGACCATGCCTGGAAAGATGTGATATCGGAGGATATTTAGCACTTCAGTTTTATTCTTGGAACCCTAGTCTCGGAACTTCTCGAAGGCATCATTTTCGGGTACGATCATGGTCACGCCGATGGTGTCGGGAAATCCGAGTAAGGCATCTGGGTGGGCCTGAGTTTGTTCGAAAGTCAGTTTCAGGACGAAGCTTCGAAGGGAAGTGAGCCTTACTTTAAGGAGACTATAGTATGTCGATACATTTTTGTGGCGGGAAAGGATACTGTCCAAGTCGTTCTTGAGCACAAGTTGGCTGAAGGCGAGGCATCCAAGGCTCAGCAGTAGAGCCAAGACACAATGGGTGCGTGTTTCCTTCATGGTTGAAATACCTGGAAAAATGAGATGTGGTTGTGTGTGGGGTGTATGGGGTGTATTTGGAATGTTTGCAGTTACAGTCTGGAAGATGCTGAATCTGAAAAGTAAACCCGAAAGGAGAACGGGATCGGATATGGAGCATCGTGGGGAGAGCTTTATTTCCATGGGTTTTCTGGCCAGGATCTCCAAAGAAGGTACGACTGGCCCTCTGTGGGCCTGGACCACGACGCAGCCCCACCTGTTCCATTTCGGAGCAAGCGCCAGCCAGACTCTGTTGATACCGGAGGTCGTGGCTGGAGAAGTTGTGGGGGAAAGTGAAGTAACTGTGCTCAATCGAGACCACACTTGCCAATGGCACTCACCTCGTGATCGATGTTACTTTGAGCTGAACAGTGCTGGCAGCTGGATCGTCCTTGAGCTTGGGGTGGGGGTTGGGGAGAACGTGATTTAGACGTGCAGTAACGGGAGACTTGGGGGGCAGAGGGAGAGGATTCGGGTTCCAGACCCTGCAAGCCTTTTTGCACAGCTACAGTAAACGTCCATTTCAGGGCCAGCGCAGCAGCTTAAACTGAAACCGAAGCTATCCAAAGCTTTGGTACCTGGGTACCTAGGTACTTGGGTACTTGTAACGAGGCAGTCAATTCATGTTGGTGGTAGCCGCGAGACGCCGCCGAGTGTGAGCCTTGAGATTGCCCAAACAGGAAACCAGCACGAGCAAGCGTGAAAGCGGAGTGGTCAGCCACTGCAAGTCTACAAGGGACGCCCCACTTTCCGCGGGCCCCCTATGCGCACGGTCAGTCCAGATGTCTTCCAGATGTCTTCCAATGTTCCCCAAGGGCAGTCGTGCGTTTTGAGTTCCATGTAGCACCTGCACCTACCTACCTAGGTACCCATATAGATAATCAGCTGCGTCGTGGATGGAGTGAGCGGTATCCAAAAGCAGTGGGTGAAGTTGCTGTGCTTACCGCGCGACTTCAGGAGCGTCAAATCTACCCGGGCAGAACGGTGGCAATACTAGTTAGTGCATAGAATGGGAATTGTTAAAGGCCGCATAGCATTGTCATCCTTGACTAGGAACAAGGCGTCACCGAAAATATAAAGAACTTCATAAGGGTTTCTTGCAGGTAGTATCTAATATGTTACCGTGCATTCAATGTTGGACGCGCGGTGAGCCGTGAGGCTCGGCACTAGGTGTTGGAGGAAATGATCTCTAAACTTCTAAAATACAGGCTTTCACGTATTTCTGCCACAATACATCCCGTTATCAGATGGGGTTGGTGCCCTTTTAGCATCCAGGTCTGCACTTTGAAGAGTCCACACCCTCATCTCCGTCACACTGTTGCCACATTGTGACCTTCTTCACCTCCATATATGGCTGAGTCCACGTGGGAAACCATTTGTCTTGAGCCTCCCAAAACTCCTTTGCTGCCCTCGTGGATTTGTCCGCCCAAGGCTTTCCATCTCTGCCGTCCTCGAAATACCCCTTCGTCGAACCAACAGCCAGGTTGAGAATGAGATAAAACTCTTGATCGAAGGGAGTGTTGTCTCGCCCAGTGTGTGACCAGGGATCATCGAGCCGTGTTCCGTTGGAATTCGCAAAAGGGAATCCACCGCGCTTCCACATTGACTTCGCGAAGGGAGTGTACATGACCGTCATCAGACGGTTGTTGAGGTATGTGAAGAGGTACTTCTGTGACCACTCAAGGCCAAAGGTGTTGAAGCCTTCAGAGTAGACGCTGTGCCTAGCGGTACGCCCTTTGGATGTTTGCCACCATCTGTCGGTTTCGTCCTCGGGGCCCCAGTGGAGCGAAGACGACATGGCGTTGTTGCCTCCTGATGAGTAGGTGTGGTTATTTCCGCGCGACTCGGCGATGTCTATCTCGCCAGACGCTGGCCAAGGCCCGTACGTGTCGTTGACTGGCATCATCCAGATGGCCGGCCAGAGCCAGTCGCCTTCTGGCATCTTGGCGACGACTTCGATGCGACCGTACTTTATCGACGCTTTTGTCTTGATGCGGGCGGAACGGGTTGGGGGCACTATGGATGAGTTTCCAGCGGATGTGTTGGTGGCAGCGAAACAATCAAACCAAGTGTTGCCTGTGCAGCTAGAGCCCAGGTCCAAGTTGTAGTTGCTGTTTATCCAATCTGGATTTTGGAGGGTTGCCCTGATGATTAGATTCCCACCCTTGATATCTAAATTCTCTTTGTCGTCTGTTGTCTGTTCGAACTCGCCGTTGCTGTGAGAAGAAAACGTGGTCAGTCGTAGTGGGAGAATGGAAGACGCGTAGGGGAGGCTACGTACCCGAACCCGCCAACTTGAATCTCCGGTTGCCAATTGTCGAAGCCCTTGTCCCAGGTTTCAGTCAAGACTGGACAGTATTTATGGTCGACTACATTGCGAAGACCATCCCAGATGAGGATTCCTGAAATCACAACGCCCAGGAGCAATCCTATAAGGGGAATGATCTCAATCCACTTCTCGGCGGGATCTCTGGGCTCCTTGACCCATGGCTTCATGACTTCATCTTTGCGGACGCGGCGGCTGTGGAAGTACCTGGGGCGGCCAGGGCGAAAATCGTCCCTACCAGGTGCGGTCGAGGCACTGAGGGCCGAGGCTGGCCTAGGGAGTCGTTGTGAGCTCTCCAAGGGAGCTGTGACTGGTTGTGAAGACTGCCCTGAGCGGTCGGTGAAGGGATCCTCGTTTGAGGCGTCAGCCTTGGAGAAGGCTGTGGCGACTGGGCGAGGTCGCCTTCGCTGAGTGGAATAGTTCTGCGAGAAGAAGCGGTCCATGGTTTGTGATGTTTTCGTGGTCGCTCTACCACAGTTTGGGTTCTAAAATGATTGGATTGTGCACGAAAGCAACACCGGACACAGAAGACGGAGGATAGTAAAAGGTGAGGGTGAAAAAGGTTGTTCAGATTTACCTTTTATTTCTGACCTGCAATCGCCTACTAATCGATAGCGTGTCCGATTAGCCAGCGTACTTGAAATGTTAGCTGGTTCACCCGCCGTCCTTCTAGGGCCCTTGGCTCATTCTCAAGCTTGCACATAAAGTGAGCCCGATGTATCGAAAGAAAAAAAAAACCTGTAATCAGATTTTACGAAGCATATATTTGCATTGTATTATCACCCAGTCAGTCACAAGATTGAAAATCCGATCTGTGCGATATTTTGGCAAGACTCACAAAATATCCTCGGAAACTGCTCGCCGCCTCGAGCGGTACCAAGGTTCTCTGCTTCGAGTGAATCGAGTCTCTTCCTCAATCCCCATTATCCCTCAACATCCACAGCAGCAACCCTCGCGGAATCATGGATCACAACTTCAAGGATCAACCAGGACCTCGGAACCCACTCACGGGGCCAGGAAGAAGCCGACCGCGGTCCAGGTCGATGCACCACTTGCAACAACAGCCGATGAGCAGGGCCACGACTCGGACACCAAGTCGTAGCGGACGCAGCCATCACTCGGGGCGAGGCTCAGACTCAGCGAAGGCTTCCAGTAGCCGAGAAATGGACCGTAATCCCACTCCGAGCCGCCAAAAGCAGCGGGCAAAGAGCCTCCCGGGGCGCTCAAACCGCATAGAGCCAAGGACCACCTTCCTCGATGACATCAAACACGAGGTCATGGTCAACTATCTATATCAACAACAATGCTCTCGCCTCTGGGTGTCGGAAGGGAGCGGCGAACTCGAGGGCGTCGTCGTGCGAAAGTCCAGCAACAAGTACATGGCATGTCCTCCAGAGCTTTCTACCTCCCCGTTTGCCCAAGCCATGTCCGCTTTGGGTGTTCAGGTAAGTCCCGTCTGCGTTACTCAAAATGATGAAAGAAAAGCAATACTGAGATGAACAGTGTGCCATGACAGTCAATTCCCGGATTATAAAGTCCTTCCTGGCGTGGGCCCCGGACGCGGTTGACGTGCCGTTGAAGAATGGCCTCCGTATCCAGATTCTCCCTTGTGTCCAAGACTTGGCCAGAGCAAGAAAGCAACAGTGTGCGGCCTTCATTGCCGCAGAGGGACTCCTCATTGTATGGGATGACGATACCATGCACCTCATCGAGCGAGCAGCGGGTATTGAGACGGAGCTCATGCACGTCGTCTGGAGAGCCGCCGCCGCCGAAGAAGATGGGGCTACGGCTGGCGATGCAGCTGAGGGAGAAGAAAAGGCCCAGATCGACCCGGAGACGGGCGAGATCAAGCTCCAGAAGAGACCAGTGCACAAGCAAAATGCCGTGCTCGTCGGCCTTACCCTCTGTCTTATCACTACCACTGTTGGGGCTGCCCTCAGACAACTTGTTGTCGAGACGGCTTTGGATCTGGTCTGGCTTCGTGTAACCCTGGTATGTCTGTTTCCGCTGTCGATCTTCTTCACCCTCTTCTTCTGTCAGGTAATCTGGGGTTCCGGGGCTCAAATGATTGGCCCCGTCCGCCAAATGGCAGCCAACTCCCGGTTCTACTCGGCCAAAAAGTCTCCTCGCCTGGAGAACTCCATCCTCCCCCATGTCACCATCCAGTGTCCTGTCTATAAAGAAGGCATTGCGGGCGTCATCCAGCCCACTGTCAGGTCCATCAAGGCCGCCATGACGACCTTTGAGCTCCAGGGCGGCTCCGCGAATCTGTTCATCAATGACGACGGCCTGCAGCTCCTGGGCGAGCAGGAGCGCCAGGCTCGCATCGACTTCTACTCGGACAATGGCATCGGTTGGACGGCTCGCCCCCGCCACGGAGACAAGGGTTTCCAGCGCCGCGGCAAGTTCAAGAAGGCTTCCAACATGAACTACGCCCTTATGCTCTCCTGCAAGCTCGAGGACAAGCTCGTTCTCATCAAGCGACACGCCGGCTGGACCCAGAACGACGAGGCGCAGGCCTACTCCAAGGCTCTGGCGGATCTGAATGAGGAAATGGGAGGCCGCGCTTGGATGGACGGCAACATCCGCGTTGGCGATTACATTCTGCTCATTGACTCTGACACTCGTGTGCCAGAGGACTGCCTGCTTGACGCCGTGTCGGAGATGGAGCAGTGTCCCGAGGTTGGAATCCTCCAGTTCTCGTCTGGTGTCCTTCAGGTCGTCAACACATACTTTGAGAATGGCATCACATTCTTCACCAACCTCATCTACTCGGCCATCCGTTACACCGTCGCCAACGGAGATGTCGCTCCCTTTGTCGGACACAACGCCGTACTTCGCTGGTCTGCCCTGCAGACGGTCAGCTACGAGGACGAAGACGGCTACGAAAAGTTCTGGTCCGAGTCTCACGTGTCTGAGGACTTTGACATGTCGTTGCGGCTCCAGGGCTCCAGCTACATCATCCGCCTCGCCACCTGGGCCGGCCAGGGATTCAAGGAGGGCGTATCTCTGACCGTTTACGACGAGCTCGCACGCTGGGAAAAGTATGCGTACGGCTGCAATGAGCTCCTGTTCCACCCGATCCGAAAGTGGCCCACGAAGGGGCCCTTCACCCCGTTGTTCCGCAAGTTCCTCTGCTCGGGCATCCCGACCACCTCCAAAATCACCGTCATCTCGTACATCGGTACCTACTACGCCATCGCCGCCGCCTGGATAATGACCAGCACCAACTACTTCCTCTACGGCTGGTTCAGCGACTACCTCGACCGGTACTATGTCGACTCGTGGCAGGTCTGGTTCTCCATCATCATCGTCTTCAACGGCCTCGGCAACATCGGCCTCGCCGCCATGAGGCACCGGGACAAGCGGAACCCCGTCAACTTCTTCCGCTCTCTCTGCGAGAACATCAAGTGGATGGTGCTGCTCGCCATCTTCCTGGGCGGCCTTAGCTTGCACGTCTCGCAGGCCATCCTGTCGCACATGTTCGAGATTGACATGACCTGGGGTGCGACCAGCAAGGAGGCCGAGTTCTCAAATTTCTGGATCGAGGTTCCGAGGGTCATCAAGAAGGTAAGCAGCTTCCTTGCGTGCACCGACTGATTTGCCTTTCCTTCTCCCAGCGTCACTTACCCCCCACCCCAACCACCATTCGGGTTGCTTGACCACGTCGCTGAAATTGGCACCCTTCATAGTTCCGTTGGTCAATGGTGTTCTCTGTTACCGCGATCGCCGTCATGATCATCCTCGCAGTCGCGCCCTTCGTGCCTTACAACTGGCGTATTACTGACTTCGTGGCCATCTTGCCCATGGCAACGGTCGCCCTTTCGCACATGCTCCTGCCCATCGCCCTAAACCCAGCCCTAATGACCTTCTCTTGGTAAAAAATATCTCTGTCCAAGAATGATTTTCGAAGCTAAGCATTACCGCCCTTTTTTCTTCTTCTTCTTTTTTTGATCGATGTCGGAAGGAGCCAAACGCCGGCGTGGGGTTGGTTATTTTCTCGACAGTGATCGATTGGGTTCATGAGCATACATATTAAATGTCAGCCTCGCCGGCGTTGTGCAGGCGTACGAAGAGGGCAACATGAGCAATGTGTTGGCGGATTTAGTTAGGGATCGCTCAGTGGAGGTTCGGTTTTTTTTCCATCTCGATTTTCTTGACACTGAAAGTTAATACCGTACACCGCTGAAAGCTTTTACAGCTTACCAGGAAGGATCCAAACGGCGGATTTCAATGCCATCATCAGCCTTGATGAGGCAGCCAGGGCCTTGAAAATGTACTAGCTTTGGGGGACGATTTTCGTGGTCGGCAGTTGGATCCAATTTACATGAATATCATCATGTGTGCGATCACAATTGATGGTGCGCGTCGAGAGCCTTTTTACTTTACGCACGATGGCATTCACATCCTGCCACGTAGGCAAAGCCATGACCCATACTGTATATAGTAGCAGTTAGAATATGTCGTATTTGCCCTATTTACATTTCTGACGCTATAAAGCGGGCTGAGGTACAAAACTCTCAGTCATGGGCACATAGGAAACCACCATCAGGCAATCCCTGCCTTGTCCCCGGCACGGTTCTCAACCGCCCATGCTGTCAGAGCATCCCAGTCCCTGCACTGATGCGTCGAGTTTGCTCCCGAGAAGCCCTTCCTCCTGCCGTCCGGCTGTAGCTCTGCAAAGTCGAGCGTCGTGTCCGCCGAGCACATTATGCTCTGCCGGATGTAGTCAATGCAGTGGTACTCATGACCGGCCCCGGCGAATCGTGATTTGTCGTGCTTCTCGTACTTTTTCACGACGTCCCTAATGACGCCCTGTTTTTTGGGGGGTTGTTATTGTCAGTGAAAAGTCTGCCTCCTACAGAGAAGGCTGTGGTGGAAAGCCGTATCGTGATAGGATGATCATACCAGACAGTGGAGTTGATGCAGCGCTGAGAGAGAATAGATCTCCGCCTCCTCTGGGTCCTCCTCGATGGCCTTGCTGGCAGGCATGTCGAAGCGTCTTGGATATGGGACTCGCACAAAACCAGACCCAACTTTCACCGTAGTCAGTGACCGCATATCGGCAGAAAGTACTGCCTCCAGCAGCACAAGAGTCACTCACGAGGCATTAATTTATCCCATAGCTTATCCCCCTCGACACTAGTATCCTCATACTCGGTAGGAAAGTCAAATTTGACCCGCTTCATAGAGACTGTTGTCAACTTTTGTCAGCCCTCAAGCTTCTCGCCCATCCGGCCAACTTCTCTTTGTCAGGGCCCACACATGTAAGGCGAAACTACTCACAGTCGGGAACAAACGCCTGCGGCGGCAATGCGCCCCCATCGCCGCTCTCACCAGCCGTCACAGCTGCCTCGTGCTCCCCGACCGACGCCTTGGAGGTGGCCCCCTTCCCGTAACGGTCGCCGGCCCCGAACCCCATCATAAAGACCACGACGGCCAGGATGGACATTAGGGCCACCCTTTTGGCCGTCTTGAGCCGCGACGACCTCCGCCGCTTGTCAGCCGCGCCCAGCGCATAGCCCTCGGGCCCGTCGTCGTCCAGCGGGACAGACGTGTAAGTGTCGTTCCCCATGGTTCAGGTCGAGCTCTTCACCGGCCGGCGTTGTGAAGATTGCGGAGCATCGCTGCATGCGTGAGAAGAGAAACAACACGAGTCCATTGCAGAAATCAATGAGGAGACGCTTAGTCTTGACACAAGCCATATTTCCGGTGTGGGCGCTCCGGCTGCTCGATTTGGAAGGGCTCAATTTACCCGCGGCGGGTCAGGGGTTTGGTGGATATGCGCACCCGAACCCTGCCGAAAAGTCGTGATGGCCGGAGGTTGGGGGGGGGGGGGAGGGGCGGGGGCGAGCATTTGGGCCCAGTTGAAGTCGTGGTCACATAAGGAGCGTGCAAGGTTTTAAAGACGAGCTGCGTGTAACTCAATGATCCATTAGAAGAGAAAACTATAAACTAGCCCATGGTCGAGTCTACCCTATCCGAAAACATGTCCCGATCCGTTCTATGTGAAAACGCCGGCCCTTCTGTCTATAAGTATCAGCTCTCTCCGCCTCTTTTTTTGGGTTCCCACATCTCTCATGCATGGCTTTGGCCGCTGTCTTCTCGCAGAAATGAAAGTCGCAAAACAAAAACGATAATATGGCCAACCATCACGCGGAGTAGCCTCCAGGGGAGAAAGTCATTTACGCGTCCTCATCGTCTGTGTCAGGGGGGTGAGGCGTGCCCTTGGGGCTGTTGAGCCATTCGATGTGCCTCAACCGGCGCCTGGCCTGTTGCTCTTTCAGATCCTTCTTGGTCATCTTCCTCTTCTTCTTGGCCTTGAACTTCAGCGGCGTGTCGATGTTGTCCTCAACCCCGCTGTTGACAGCGCTGTTCATAGCACTACTGACTGCAGTGCTCGCTCCGTTGAGGGGGGTGCTGACACCAGACGACGGGGCGGTCGAGCCAGGGCGAGAGTCTTCAAAACGATCAAGAGAGATCGCGTTGTTGCCCTTGTGTGTCATGCGTCCATCCCGCACATGCCACTGTTCCGAAGCCAGGGCGCCTACAAACTCCTCGTTGTGGCTGATCATCACAACACCACCCTTGAAGTCACGAATGGCAACGGCCAGGCCTCCCAGAGAGTCACGGTCCAAGAAGTTGGTCGGCTCGTCCAACACCAACAAGTGAGGGTTGTTCCACATGGCGCCAGCGATGACGACCTTGACCTTTTGCCCGCCAGACAGCGACCCAATCTCGTTGTGGTTGGCAATCTCTGGGTCGAGTCCAAGATCCTCAAAGTGCTGAGAGATGACCTTGGGCTCAAGGACACGGTAACCGAGACCCTCCCGTGAGGCCTCGTGATCGTCAAACTCCTGAACCAACTTGTCGAAACCGAGCTCGATGAGGGTCTCACGGCTGATTTGAGAGTTGTGTTTGGGCAACCATCCCTTCCATTGACTGCGTTGACGTTAGTGAATCGCCTTCCCAACACGTAAGAAGGGTGAGGGGCGGTAGGTGTTCAGGAACTTACATCTCATATTGGAAGGATTTCTTGTACTTCTGTCGACCAACGAGGGTCTCGATCTGTCGTTCACCCTTGCCATCGCCCATGTCAATTGGTTTCTCCATCTGAATACGGTCTGCTTCAGATAAAGCTCTTGTCTCTTTGAAGTGGACCTCTCGGTCATCACCATGCTGGTAGCGCCATTGCAGGTACTGGTTGGGCGTCTTCTCAAGATGCATTTCCACGTGTTCAAGCGCGTGCTGCTTGATGTATCCGATACGCAGGTTGGGGTGCTTCTCTACTTTTCCAGCCGTTGGAATGACTTCGCCTGTCAGCAGCTTGATGAGTGTTGACTTTCCAGCACCATTGGGCCCAATGACAGCTATGCGAGACGACAGCGAAAGTTGGCAGGTAACGTCGGCCAAGGACGGCTTAGGAGCCTTGGGGTACTGGTAGCTGACATTCGTCATACGAACGATTGCTCGAGTCTGCGACTTGATTCCAGATAAGATACCAGGTGGCGGGAACCTGAACTGCACCAAGCTGGCCGACAAGGTGTAGTAACTCTTCGCTTCGGGGCGGACTTGAACAAAAGCGTTAAGGTTGCCCTTGAAGTGACCAAGCTTTTTGCCGGGTTCGTAGTGGTAAATATCCGTTGTGACGTTATCCAGGAAGCCGGAGTCGTGAGATACGATCAAACTAGTGATCTCGTTGTGCGATTTGAGGTACTCCTCCAACCATGCGATGTTCTCGACATCCAAGTGATTGGTAGGTTCGTCCAGCAGCAGTACGTCGGCTTTCTGCAGCATGGCCCTGGCCAGCGCGAGCTTCATCTTCCAACCTCCCGACAGGGAACCGACTCTCTGAGCCTGTCGGCCATCGGGACCGGAGGTGAAACCAAACTCTGCGAGGACTTCTGAAATACGTTCAATGTCTGTACCGATCTTCACGATTTCAGGGTCTTTGGCAACGAATTCCAGAATGCTGAGGTCGGCATCCTCGCCCTGGTTGTGTTCGACATAGCAGGTTCGGAGAACATCCTGGGGAGGAAATCCTTCCAGCTTGCCGCCAGCGATAGCCTTCATCAAGGTCGACTTTCCGGCGCCATTACGACCACATAGGCCGTAGCGATGACCTTTCAACAGGCGCAGGTTTGTGTGCGAGAGCAAGAGCATACCGCCGTAGGCCAGAGAGAAGTCGGCATTCACAATCTCCACCTCTCCGTCATCCTCCTTTTCGGGCTCGCCGAATTTGCGATGATCCTCGTCAACGTAGTATTTTTGCACAGCGTTCGCGACAGCCTCGTGCGCTTCAGAGCCTCGCACGAAGCCCTGGAGGTAGGGCGCAAGTTTTCCGGCAATACGGCTGACGAAACGGTGGTTGACATCTTCGGCGATGATACCACAGATGTATGGCTTTGCCGACTTGAAGAATTCCACGTCGCCAGTCACTCCGCCGTTCTTCTTGATCTCGGCATCGACAACCTTGGCAACATCATCCGCGCTGATGCGCTCAACCACGTCCTTGTCCATGGCCATAGCCTTGTCCATGACTTCGAGTGCCCTTTGGGCAAGCTCTCGGACTTCAGGAAGGGACGCGCGGTCGAGGACACCCTTCACACCAGGCTTCAGCTTTGGCAAGAAGGTACGTGCCTCGATCGGATCGTGGACCAGCTTGGTAAGGTTTTCGGCAATGACGACTGTCCTTCGCAGAGTTTCCTGGGGGGTTGAAGGGTTGTAAAGAGACCGCTCGAGGAAGGGCGTCAGGAGGGCGAGAACGGGGGATGTGACGACGGCAACGAATGTTGTCTGCGAAAGAGCATGGATGGCCTTGTATGTCGCATCTGGAGAAGGCTTCCGCATTGCTTCAAGCAGCAGGGGCAACTTGGGGGCAACGTCGTCATTTTGCAGAAGGGCGGTAAGAGAGTCCATTGTCTTGACTGCTTGCTTCTCGACCTCGGGCTTCAAGTCATGCATGCCATTCTCGACGAGGGGGATCAGGCCGGCCAGCTTGGCACCCATGATCTCGCGCAAGACGTCTTTTTCTTGAGCCTCCTCCTTTGTGCCGCCGAACTCCAGCTTGGCCTTGTCGGCCATCTTCTGCATGATCTTCAAAGCACCAACAGCGCCCTGCCATTTTCCGGTCGTCTTGGATAGGTATGTCTGTAGGGTAGGGAGTAGGCCGACGACGAGGGCCTCGGGGGTGAGATGGTTGAAAAGGGCATCGATGCCGTATTGTGCAGCGTCGCGAACAACAGAGCCCTTGTCGGCAAGGGCGTCGAAGGCGCAAGCGAGAAGGCCGCCATCTTTGATGAGGAAGACGACCTCTGAAACGGACTGCCTTGGGGGGAAGCGCTCGAGCAGTGCACCAAGAAGGTTCTGTGCGCTCTCCCTCCTGAGACCGGACTTCTTATCAGACGCAGCCTTCTTGATTTCGGCAAGGATGCCGTAGGACTCCAAACCGCGGCATCCAACGCTGGGGGAGTTGAGCAGGAGTTCGCAGAGACCATAGGCAGCGTCGACCGAGGCGTTGGAGGTTTTTGCGTTGAAAATGGCTTCGATGAAAGCCGACACATCGGCTTGCGATGGTGGCGGGGCATCGCCCTTTGCGACGACGGTTGGGGGGTTCATTTCAGGTGAAACCGGATGCGGCATTCTACCCAGGTGGATTACAGAATGTCGGGAAATCTGCAGCAAGGTGTTCTTGCGATGCCACAGAAAAAGAAGGGAAAAAAAGGAAGGAGTGGAGAGGTTGGCGTGCAAGAAGCAGCCGGGAAAAGGGGGTTGAAGCGTGAGTCGGCAATCGTGGTTGAACAGAGAGAAAGAAAATCGAAAAAGGGTCCGCTGCAGAAATCCCACGGGGGGTAAAGCGAAATCTGCATTCGTCGGTCAGACTTGGGTTCGGCTCTTGGGCAGCTGAAAAATTGAAGGCTACTCTTATCGATAGGACAGATAAGCCTGCCTGGATAAGACACAGATAAGAACCCGAGGTGAGACGGGGCTGATTAATGGCGATTCTGCGGGCAGCGGGCAAGGTCCTTGTTATACTGTACAATTCTATTTATAGTGTCATTTCATGGAATTTCTACTTCATTTACTCACAATTTTAATCTACATTCATTACATTATTTTAATAGGGATATCAATACAGCCAATACTTAGTTAAGCGGCAGACTATCGGAATTAAATATCCAACTACCCAGGCCTGCTTTATGGACCTATTCCTGCGCAGACTTTGGTCAGAACGCGCCCTTAAGGTAGACCACATGCATGCATAGAACTCTCACTTTAGTATTCCAGGTCCATACTTCCTTCACAAGACGCTTTGAATTGGAATTGTATCAAAGTTTCAAACAAATCAGAAATTTTTTTACAATCCAAATCGGTGGATGGTCATTCATGCTGCATTTACTTAAGGACGCAACCCTCAGATGGTTCACGGACTCTGCAGACTTCGAAGAAATCGTCGAGAAACTCAGGAGTTTATTCTCAATTAAGCTAGGTATAAAGTTTATCCTGGAAGTCTCGATACCCATATACAGACGAACGCCTTGTTTTGAAATATCTGTTAGTACGACTCATCATTTTTGCAGCATCGGCTTGAGTTCTCCCTTCACATGCGAAAGTAAAGTTCTGTACATATCTGTGGCTACCAAATTGAATCCAAATCCAGAATTACAGAGGGAGAAACTTGTCTACGTGGATGAGCACTCGTGCAGAGATGGACTCGGAGGTCGTAGCTGATCGACCAGATCAGGGTGCACAGCGACAGACGTGATCTGGCTGTGGCAGAGATGAATTGCAGTTTCAACACCCTGGCAACAACCCAAAGGGAATGAAGCTACGAAGCGCATACGCACGTATGGACCTATCACTCGATACCGGTAGGCTGGATACACTCCCTTCCAAGGTTCAAGTCATTGTCGTTCGTGGGCCAAGACGTCAACGGTAGAAGCGCACATCCCCTGAAGGTGCCCCCATGAAATCAGACAAGACCGTAATAGGCTACTTTCGAGATCCCTATTGCTGATCTTCCATCGAGAGATCTTCTTTTAGACGTGGCTTACGTCAGACTGTTGTTCGTCGCTCTTGGAGTAGGAAATGGTCATATACGGTCGGCTCAAGATCGAAAAATGGCACGAGTGCATATTGTCTTGGTCTTCAGCTAAGTAACAGCACACCAGCCTTCACGTCTGCAAGGGCAGCTCATGCTGGTGTAAGTTCCTGGCTGAGAAACACAGCTAGCCTTCGCTGCCGTAGTTTTCTACTGTTGCAGGGTTTCTTGGGTGATGAATGAAATCAAACAAATTGTCTTTCAAGTGGTCGTTTCTCCTGTGATCATTTGACTGCGGGTTGTCATCGTGTAAAAGACATGCATATGCACGACGGTGCATTCGAATCTTATCTTGCCTGCACTTGGAAAAAACTGTGAGGTGCTGTCTTGGCGGAGCCGCTGTCTATCCCAAGCGAAGTGTTAACCCCCCCCCCCGGTCAATTTAACTCGCACGGCGCACCACACTTTTAAAACCCCTTCTATTACGTACGCATCCGCGCAGCATTTACTTTACTTTTTCGTACTTTTAAAATATTAAACCCTCCGCTACCTAAGCGCACCTATATAGCATTTTCGCACGCCCTTTACACCTAATACGCACCTTATATTTCTCGCCTCTCTTAAGATTATTTATACCGTTACTATAACTAGAAAGGGGCTAAAAGACGTTATACTATATATCTATATAAAAAACGTAAATATAAACCTTTTCCTTTTACTATAATTAGCCCCTTTAAAAAGCATTTTGCCTAAAGAGGATAAGGATAAAGAAGAAGCGTAGGCGCATTATAGGCGCGCGCGTAAAAAATGGTGTCTTTTTAGTATGGCGGTTAGGACCGCGCCAGGGAGCCGGGGGGGGGGGGGGTAACACTTCGCTCAGGATAGACAGCGTAGGGCGAACCTGGTCTCGCCCCAATTCAGGCGCCCGGACACTCCTCCCCTGGTTGAAGTTCCCTCTCCGTCCCGACAAGAAGCTGTTCCCAGGCCTTACAGTGAGTGGGCGATGATACAATTCCCAAGATTGCAGAAGGGCCCACATCCAACATGTTGACTGCGAGCTAAGAGCGGCAGCCCAAAGACGTCACAGTTCCGGCCCGGTCTTTTGGTGGATGCTCAACGGTACGCATGTTCCGAAACCCTGCCGCTGGCCCCCCAGGTGCCGGATGTCGCACTTGTTGATGCCGGTTGTCCTCAGTCTCGAAAGCACCACATGAAATGCGATGAAAGCCGGCCGTCATGCTCTGCCTGTCGAGAGTCGGGTCTGGTCCGTGGAGGCTACGAGAAGCTTGAGAGCTTCTTCTTCGGCTCCGACGGCCGCAATGATGCTGCTGGGCGCCTCGGCTTCCGGCAGTTTGTTCTGACAGAGCGAGAGCGCCAGTCCATGAGCAAGTGGTTGACTGCCAGCGTCCCGCCCAAGTCGGCCCTCAGATGTATCGCGCAGCACTTGAGATCGATGATGAGTGCGAGGAGGCTTCTCCCTCCGACGACCTTCACATGTGCCGCGGCCCATTCAGTGCCTTCAGTGTGCGAAAACGCCGTGGTGGGTCCACCGTGGCCGAACCGAGCCCGGCTGCTGCAACCCATTGCAATGAGGACGAGGGCGGTGATGTGCTTAGTGGCTTAGGATGTCCTTATGGACGACACAAATGCGGTTCAGACTTTCGATACCTCTGAACTGCTATGTGGATGTCACCATCGGCGCAAACATTGCTTGAGATGATGTTGGATCGCGCATAGTCTGAATGGTCGCCCACCTCGCTCGCCTTTCCCCAGGCTGCTGACCTCTGGGACTCGGCTCGACATCTGGGCGGCGCCGAGGAAGTATTCGACAAGCCTGCTATGCCTATGATCCATATGCCGTCCTTGATGCCAGTTGCACCGGACGAGGTCTTCCAGATGACTGCGTTTAAGCCATTAACGACCGATCTTCTCCCGCCTTCGTTATCTCCGGCACCTTTACCCTAAGGAGTTAACCACAATATTCCCGAATATGCTATATTTCTACTTAAATATTACTTAAAGTTGTGATATATATTACTATAATATAAAATATAAATAATATAGTAATATTGTGGAAATGGCAGCAGTTGGCTGCGGCGGGCGTGGCTGATTAGTCAGCCGCGACCCCTCGGCCCGATAGATAGTCCGGCCGAAACGCTCCCTATAGACTAGCCCATAGCCATTGCCCTTCTGGCGATGGCTTTAACCTAACAATAACCACGAATCTAGTTAATCGAGTTGTTTCTGCCTACTATTTTCTTTTACGTATACGCACCCCAGCCCGACTAACAAATATAAATATAAATATAATAATATAAATATATATATTTATATTTATATTATTATATTTTATATTTATATTACTATATTTATATTTATATTTATTAACTATTTTATTTATTTAAATTTCTCTATTAAGCTAAAATAATAGTAAATATTCGAGAAAAATAAGGCACAATATATCTTTTAAATTAATATAATAAGTTTTACTATATAAGACTTTTTATAATAACTTATTAATCTTTTATAAGCCTATCTATAATTAAAAGCTGCTATTCTACGCTAGTAGCTATAGCATTAGGCCGCGCCTAGTTTATTTGCACCGGTGCTTTTAATAAGCCGTTAAGGTTAAAGCTATCGCGGGCTGTAAGCTAGTTTAACGTTGTTAAGCACTACTAGTATGCGAAAGTGCTATCGCTATATAACTTAAGCCTTTATAAATTACTTAAAATAAGCGATATTAAAAAGCCGCTATTGTTTTAACTAAAGTTTTAGCTTAAATATATACCTATCTAGCAAAACTAAGCGATATAACCTTTTCCGCTATATTATAAGACTATTTAAAAGCAATTATTTAGCCTGCCGCGCGAAACTAAAATAATAGTTAAGCTTAAACCACTACTTATATACACTTAAAACCTAGGTAAGGCCACTATATTCCATTATCTAAATATATAGATCTAATAGCTTTATAGCTATAGAAATAAACTTTAAATATAATAAGTAAATCTTTATCTAAATAAAAAGTTTTTTTATTAAGGTAAAGAAGTATAAAGATAAGCAACCTTTTTTATTTAAGTAAATAAATATATTTATTATTACTTTAAAGATATATAACTTAAAAATCTATTTTTAAAAAAATTAAAAGAATTTATTACTTATAAGTTAAGGATTAATAATAAGCTAAAGAAAAGATTAAAGGTTATAAATTTAATATATTTCTTTAAAAAGGTTTACTTTTTATTTAAATAAATTAAAGAGATAAAGCTTAATTATAAAAACGTAATATAATTAAATAAAATTTAATTTAAAAAATATATAATTATAAGTTTTTTAACCTTATACTTAAGAGAAATATTTATATTTATATTTATATTTATATTTATATTTATATTTATATTTATATTTATATTTATATTTATATTTATATTTATATTTATATTTATATTTATATTTATATTTATATTTATATTTATATTTATATTTATATTTATATTTATATTTATATTTATATTTATATTTATATTTATATTTATATTTATATTTATATTTATATTTATATTTATATTTATATTTATATTTATATTTTTATATTTATATTTATATTATAATATATAATATTATATTTATATTTATATTTTTAATATTTTAATATTACTCGATAATAATCTTTAATTTACTTACTCTCTTTTAATATATTAAAACATTATAATATATACTTTTTATTCTTTATATTAAAAATTACCTTACTAGTTTAATATTTAATAAGTAGTTAAACTATATTAAAGGGTAATTTTAACCTTTAAGGCTATAGCGAGTATAAATAATAAATATATAGGGATAAGCTATTAAGGTAAAAAGTGATATATATTTAAAAGAAATTTATTATTAAATTTAACTATTAAGAAACTCGCTTTAATACTTTATTTATTAATTTATTACTTTTATTACTTTATATAATACCTTTTTTTATAATAAGCGAGACTTTAAGCTTAATTAATTAATTTTAATATAAAGCTATCTTTAAATTTTTTAAATAAGCTTTAAAATATAAGCTTTACTTTTTTTTCTTTTTAATAATATATTTTTAATCTTAATTAATAATTTAAACTTAAGGTAGCGCAATAATTAATAGTAATTAAATTCTTTTTAAAAGTTAATCTTTAATTAATTTTAATTATTAATAAAGCTATAAATATAAAGATTTAATAGTATTATATTATAAAAAGTTTAAAAAAACTTTTTAATTAAAAACTTTAAACTTATAAAAATTTAATAATAAAAAGTTTTTTAATTATATTATATAATATATAATATATAAACGGTTAAAGCTATTAATAAATAGTTAAAGCCGTTAAAAAGCTAAATAAGCTATATTATATAACTTATAATATAAAATAATTATTTCTTTATTTAATTTATTAATAATTAAACTTATTTTTTAACTTTATAAAATAATTTTTATTAAATAATAGCTATAACTATTAATTATTTTATTTATTTAAGTTTCTTTATTAAATTAAAATAATAATATATATTTAAAAAGAATAAAGTATAATATATCTTTTAAAATTAATATAATAAGTTTTACTATATAAAACTTTTTATAATAACTTATTAATTTACTTTTATAAGCTTATTTATAATTAAAAGCTATTATTTTACATTAATAGCTATAGCGTTAAACCGCGCCTATTTACGTTAATACTTTTAATAAACTATTAGCTTATTAAGGTTAAAGCTATTATAAGCTATAAGTAATTTAATTTAATGCTATTAAGCATTACCGGTATTAATATATAAAAGTGTTATTATTATATAACTTAAGCTTTTAAATATAAATTATTTAAAATAAGCGATATTAAAAAGCCGCTATTACTTTAATATACTTTAATAAGATATATATAAGTTTTAGCTTTATTTAAATATATATTTATTATAACTTTATTTTATAAAATTATTTAAAAGTAATTATTTAGCTTACCGCGCGAAATTAAAATAACTATTAATTAAGCTTAAACTAATATTTATATATATTTAAAACTTTATTAAACGAGTTTATAGCTATAGTTAAAATAAATAAATAAGGCTATTATATTTTATTATTAAGTATAATATTTAAATATATAGATTTAATAGTTTTATTATAAATAGCTATAAAAATAAACTTTATTTATAATAAGTAAATTTTTATTTAAATAAAAGGTTTTTTTATTAAAATAAAGAAGTATAAAAATAAAAACCTTTTTTTTATTTAAGTAAATCGATATATTTATTATTACTTTAAAGATATATAAGGTTTATTTTAAAGAAATAAATAAGTTTATCGCTTATAAAGTAAGAATAAATAAGCTAAATAAAAAAAGGGAAGTTAATTATTTAATATACTTTTTTAAAAAGGTTTACCTTTTATTTATATAAATTAAAAAGATAAAGCCTAATGATAGAAATATAATATAGTTAAATAAAATTTAATTTAAAAATATATAATTATAAGTTTTTTAACCTTATATTTAAAATAAATTTAAAATTTATATATATATATATTTAGCTAATTAATTATTTTTTATAATAATTTACTTTTAAATTATATTTATAATCTTTTATTTTTTATATATAAACTAGCCTAGTTAAATATAATTATAATTTATATATATTATATAAACTTATTATTATAAAGCTATTATACTTTAAAGCCCCTTTTAAATAGCTTTTTAAAGCTAAAAACTTAATTTAATATAATAAAGGCTTAAAGTTATAGCCTTTTAACTTTATTAAATAAAGTATTTAACTATTAATAAGTTTATATAATTAAAATAAAATAGTTAAATAAAGCTTTTAGCTTTAAAACTATTTATATAAAAATAGCTATTAAGGGTATATAAATATATAAAAGTAAATAAGTATAAAGTAATAAAAGCGATAAATATAATAAAGGTGTTAAAGTTAAACTAATTATTTAATTAAATAATTTTAAATTAAAAGTTAAAGTTAAAAAAGCTAATTTAACTTTTTAAATAAAAAAAAGATTATAAAAATAAAAGTAATAAAGGTAATTAGTTTAATAAATATTAAGTATAATAAATATAAATATTTATTAAAATAAAGGGTATATAGCTTATTAAAATAATTTTTAATTTATATTTTAAAGAGTAAAAATTTAATTTTTAAAGATAAAGTTTATTTTTAGCTATTAAAGATATTTAATATATCGACTATTTTATTTATTTAAGTTTCCTTATTAAGCTAAAATAATAGTAAATATCCGAGAAGAATAAGGTATAATATATCTTTTAAATTAATATAATAGATTTTACTATATAGAACTTTTTATAATAACTTATTAATCTGCTTTTATAAGCCTATCTATAGTTAAAAGCCGCTATTTTGCGCTAATAGCTGTAGCGTTAGGCCGCGCTTATTTGCGCCGGTGCTATTAAGAAGCTATTAGCTTGTTAAGGTTAAAGCTATTATAGGCCGTAAGCTAATTTAACGCCGTTAAGCACTATTAATATACGAAAGTGCTATTGCTATATAACTTAAGCAAGTTACTTAAAATAAGCAATGTTAAAAAGCCGCTATTGCCTTAAAGGTTCTAGCTCTGCTTAAATATATATCTATCTAGCAAAACTAAGTAATATAACCTTTTCCGCAAGACCACTTAAAAGCAATTATTTAGCCTACCGCGTAAAACCGAGATAACTGCTAATTAAGCTTAAACTACTACTTATATACACTTAAGACCTAGGTAAGGCTATTATATTCTATTACTAAGCACAGTTTTAGATATATAGATCTAATAGCTCTATTATAAACAGCTATAGAAATAAACTTTATTTATAATAAGTAAATTTTTACCTAGGTAAAAGGTTTTCTTACTAAGGTAAAGAAGTGTAAAGATAAAAAACTTTTCCTATTTAAGTAAATTAATATATTTATTATTACTTTAAAGATATATAAGGTTTATTTTAAAGAAATAAATAAGTTTATCGCTTATAAAGTAAAAATAAATAAGCCGAATAGAAAAAGGGAGGTTAATTATTTAATATACTTCTTTAAAAAGGTTTACCTTTTATTTAAATAAACTAAAGAGATAAAGCCTAGTTATAAAAACATAACATAGTTAAATAGAATTTAATTTTAAAAAAAATATAATTATAGGTCTTTTAACCTTATACCTAGGAGGGGATATTTAATATATAATATATAAGTAGTAAAAGCTATTAATAAATAGTTAAAGCTATTAAAAGGCCGAATAAGCTATATTATATAGCTTATAATATAAAAAGAAGTATTTCTTTATTTAGTTTATTAATAAATAAATTTATTCTTTAACCTTATAAAATAATTTTTATTATTATAATTTCTTAATAAGTAAAGGTTTTAATAATAAAGTAGTTTAAAAGAGTATTTTATAATAAAAAGTTTTTAAAACGATAATTTATTAATAGTATTTAAGTTTAATTTTATTAATATAAATATATAAAGATAACCTTTAAAGTAAAAAATAATATATATTTAAAAGAAATTATTATTAAATTTAATTATTAAAAAACTTATTTTAATACTTTATTTATTAATTTAT
>JALPVH010000306.1:0-68728 GCA_023242295.1 Diaporthe ilicicola | reverse complement strand
ATAGTTATACTTTAATAATTAAATTAATAAAATAAAAATTAATAATAATATATAAAGTTAATAGTTTAATAATAATTTATATAAAAGAAATACTAATAGTTTAAGTAATAATAATAAAGTTATTAATATATAATTATATAATTATCGACTATTTTTTATTTATTTAAGTTTTTTTATTAAGCTAAAATAATAATAAGTATTTAAAAAAGATAAAGTATAATATATCTTTTAAAATTAATATAATAATTTTTATTATATAAAACTTTTTATAATAACTTATTAATCTATTTTTATAAGCTTATCTATAGTTAAAAGCTATTATTTTACGCTAATAGCTATAGCGTTAAGCCGCACCTAGTTTATTTATATTAATGCTTTTAATAAGCTATTAACTTATTAAAGTTAAAGCTATTATAAGCTATAAGCTAATTTAACGCTATTAAGCACTATTAATATTAATATATAAAAGTGTTATCGCTATATAACTTAAGCCTTTTATATATAAATATAAGTTGCTCGAAATAAATAATGTTAAAAGGCTACTATTACTTTAATATACTTTTATAAGATATATATAAGTTTTAGCTCTACTTAAACACACACTTATCCACTATAACCTTATTTTATAAAACTACTCGAAAGTAATTATTTAGCTTGCCGCGCTATTAAAATCGAGATAACTATTAATTAAGCTTAAATTAACATTTATATATATTTAAAACCCTTAAATTAAATAAAGCTACTATATTTTATTATTAAATATAATATTTAAATATATAAATTTAATAGCTTTATAGCTATAAAAATAAACTTTATTTATAATAAGTAAATTTATATTTAAATAAAAGGTTTCTTTATTAAAGCGAAAAAATATAAAAATAAAAACCTTTTTTTATTTAAGTAAATCGATATATTTATCAACTATTTTATTTATTTAAGTTTCTTTATTAAGCTAAAATAATAATAAGTGTTTAAAAAGAATAAAGTATAATATATCTTTTAAATTAATATAATAGGTTTTACTATATAAAACATTTTATAATAATTTATTAATCTTTTATAAGCCTATTTATAGTTAAAAGCCGCTATTTTACGTTAATAGCTATAGCGTTAAGCTGCGCTTAATTTATTTATATTAATGCTTTTAATAAGCTATTAGCCTATTAAAGTTAAAGCTATTATAGGCTATAAGCTAATTTAACGCCGTTAAGCATTATATAAAAGTGTTATTATTATATAACTTAAGCCTTTAAATTGCTCGAAATAAGCGATATTAAAAAGCCGTTATTACTTTAATTAAAGTTTTAGCTCTACTTAAATATATACCTATTTAGTAAAACCGAGTAACTATTATAACTTTATTTTATAAAACTATTTAAAAGTAATTATTTAGCTTATTAAAACCGAGATAATTATTAGTTAAGCTTAAACCACTATTTATACGCGCTTAAAACTTAAATAAAGCCACTATATTTTATTATTTAAATATATAGATTTAATAGCTTTATTATAAATAGCTATAAAAATAAACTTTATTTATAATAAGTAAATCTTTACTTAAGTAAAAGATTCTTTTATTAAAGCGAAAAAGCGTAAAGATAAAAACCCTTTCTTATTCTAATAAATTAATATATTTATTAGCACCTTAAAGATATATAAGATTTATTTAAAAGAAATAAAGAAGTTTATTACCTATAAAGTAAAGATTTATAATAAGCTAAAAGGAAATAAGCCGAAGGGAAATAAAGATATTAATTATTTAATATACTTTTTTAAGAAGGTTTACCTTTTATTTAAATAAATTAAAGAGATAAAGCTTAATTATAAAAATATAATATAGTTAAATAAAATTTAATTTTAAAAAAAAATATAATTATAGGTCTTTTAACCTTATATTTAAAAGGGATCGATATATTTATTATTATCTTAAAGATATATAATGTTTATTTTAAAGAAATAAAGAAGTTTATTACTTATAAAGTAAAGATAAATAATAAGCTAAATAAAAAAAAGAAGGTTAATTATTTAATACGCTTTTTAAAAAAGGTTTACCTTTTATTTAAATAAATAAAGCTTAATTATAAAAACGTAATATAGTTAAATAAAATTTAATTTAAAAAATATAATTATAGGTCTTTTAACCTTATACTTAAAAGGGAATTATATAACTATTATTTTTAAAAGTTTTATAAATTTAAAAAAGATTTTAAGTATATTTAATATATATTTTTCGATATTTTAATAAATATATAGTTATAGGCTATAAGTAAAGTTAAATTATTAGTTAATCTTTATAAATATTATTTAAAAAGTTTATTAAAAAAGCTTATTAAAATAATTTTTATTATATAGTATATAGCTATATAACGAAATATATAGATAAGGGAATTATTATATAATATACCTTTTTTACTTTATAAATTTATAATTACCTTATAATTATTAATTAATATTAATAAGCTTTTATATATATATATAGTAATAGTAAATAGGTTATATTTTATTATTATTTTAGTTAAAAATCTATTATAGTTAGGCTAGCGGGTAATAAGCCTTAAGGTACGGCTTATTATATTATGTGCTAACCTTTAATATAACTGCCTATCGATAATCTTTAATATCGTCGCCAACACCTAGACGGCACTTTTCTTCTCTTTCCCGCTGGTCCTCACACTCGTCCCATCCGAATATACGGAAAATTGTCGGTGGCAGCACCGCCAGGTCCTCGTCCGATATACCCCACGTCACATGAATCACCTGAATCCCGGCATCCCGTGCAGATGGGATACCCGCGGACAAAAGGGCTTCTTCCGCTTTATGGCCTTCCCCTTTGGTACTGCTCATGCCGAGGAAGAAGTTTTGCATGTCCACAATGACAAGGGCTGTTTTCTTTGGCGCAATGATGACTGGAGCCGTTGTGGTGGACAGCCGGATACGAGGCGTGACCTGGGCGGCCCTGGGCTTATCGGGGCGAGTGAGGTCGAAGCCATGTTCCGGGGAGTGGAGCCAAAAGTTGGCCTCTGTGTTGCCCACGACATCGAAGTTTTGCGGCATTCTTGGAGACTGGCAGTCGCCGCCAGAGCAGTTCGATCAATGGAAGAATGTGTGCAAGATCTGGTCACATGGACTATGAGATATTTCCAAAAGCGTACCTCGAAGCCTGGCACGCAACTTGATGAACAGGCAGGTGGTCGTGTTTGAGATCATGTGGCGTAATACGAGGGAAACCCCGCAAAACTCCAACGAGAATTGATGGTATCCCACGAGTATGCTTCCAAGGTTCTGATTCGAAGTAGGGGCAGGTAGAGAGCAACCAAAGCTGGATGTTGTGCAGTGCGTGGGAGGGTGGGAAGGTGGGAAGTTCAATTGGGAAGGTAGAATCGGCGTCTGCGCCCCTTTTACTTCATTTATATATATATATATAAATGTCCCACTTCTTAATAAACCGCATTTAATAATTCTATTATAGCGTATATAGTAAACGGGTCTTTAGGGTTGCTTATTTAGTTATAAAGGGTTTTAAATAAGGGGCTATAGGTAAATAAAATTTATTTTTTCCTTTAATATAAACTATATTAAATCTTTTTAATTTACAACTAATTATTAATTTATTAATTTAATAATAAAATAATATTATTATTTATAAATTAAGAGAAACATAGTTAAAAATTATCATCTATATATAACTTTTTAAAATAAAAAGGCTAACATTTAGGCACCCGTGGTGTTTTAAAGAATTGGATGGACAGAATTGCCGCTGTGCTCTTAGGAGATGGCTCCATCAGATGTAGCACGCGCCACGGATTTCCCGATCGGCGAGCCGTATGCGACTTTGGCGTCTGTCACCTGCATTGTGTGCTCTCTGTATCTACACTGCGTTCTGGAGGCCCGAGACCGAGCTGGTATAATCCTGTTCCTTACCGGAGCAACCAAGAGCACAGATATTGGAGCCTGATTTGGCCTTGGCATACGTGCATAAGTGTGACAGCAGATATAAGCAGTATGGTACGCCGCCAAGAGCGGCGTCGCTTTTGCTGCGACAATAAGAGGTACAAATCTTCTCCATGTCATATCAGTCATCACTACCTAGGTATATACCCTCAGCCTACCCACTTGTGCTTGTTCACTTGTCTCATCTGTCCTGTTACCGCTTCCAGGATGAGAATCCTCTTACTCACTGAACATGCCCCTAGTGGTCCGATTCAACAACGCGATATGAACATTTACCACTGAGCGCTGCCGACAATGATCTTGGCCTGCTGACATTGCTAATGTCTCCTAATGGCGGGTGTGGTAACACAACGCAAGTAAATGCCTCGGAGCGGTCAGTTTCCGGAACAGCGCCAACCTCATTCTACTCTGCCTAATACATACTTAGCACTCGACTCTGAACCAAGAGCTTCCACCCCAGCCCAGCTTCAGATTTTCCTTTCCTTACCTAGTATCCGTTAGTCCCAGCAGGTCGCCAACTTTGAATCGACCAGCACACTAGCAGCATCTGCTTCCGGAGCCAGGAAAGGAGATACCGCGCCTGACGGAGCAAGACACCGTTGTAACCCATATGATAAACGGCAAGCGTATTCAATCGCCGGTCAATCTTACCACGCCGGGCCTGCGAGTCCTGGATTCGGCAACAGCCATAGGTCTCTTTTTGCGCGGTATCCAGCCACTGTTGACCGAGAGCCTTTTACTCTTTTGGGCTATGATGTTATGCGGAGTTTCTTCCGTCTTCGGTTCCGCCTCATACGACCTTCGCCATTCATGATGTTGCCCAGTCGTGGCCCGCTGAGCTTTAGGGTGCCTGTGACCTTGTGCACCAGCGCTTCACGATCCCGGGAGGCACGCAGAAGGCGGCGCCGCGGGAGATTGTGCACAACCTGTGCCAGCTTGTCAAGCCCGGCGGTTGAATCCAGCTCGTCGAGTTGGATGTCACTGAAATACGCGCTATGCGCGATGCGTGCTCATGGGCCGCCACCGGCGCGTCCTTGACTACCGGTACCACCGGCGCCGGCACCGACTACGCCAAGAACATGGCCGGCTGGCTTCGGGAGGAGGGCTTCGAGAACGTCCAGGAAGTGCGCGTCGACCTCGACGTCGGTCTTGGAGCAAGGATACCGAGGGGGGCCAGCCGAAGCGCCAAGGTCTTGGGAGAATCCTTCACAGGAGTCTTAGGCGGACGTAAAAGTGAGTTGAACCCGCTGTTACAATGTTCGCGAAGTTTTTTGTGTTACTGAAGTCTCACTTCCTCCATAATTTAGCGATGAATATTGACCTTCCCTCAAAGTCCTCGGACAAACATTTGAACCTGAGCCAGCGGAAGAAGAACATTTGAAATGATGAAGCAAGGTGGAACCATCCCTCTCGTGTTTGCCTTTGCACAAAACTAGCTACTTAATTTGGGATCCTGTATTCGTTCCGTATATAGTCTACCTAGGTACCTTTACCATGATCTTCTTAATAAGATATAGCATATAGAAACATCCTTAGTGGATGCCAAGTATTTGCAAAACAATGCAAAGCAGAGATCAATTTTGTCTTTCGATGTAGAAGAAATATTTCATTAACTAATTCATGTAACGAGTGGAACTAGGTCATCTAACCGATAGGCCTATACTCTATATGCATGACTCTATCCGTATGCTTCTGTCACCACCATCCATATCCTAAGAAGAGCTGGGCCTGCCGCTCTCTACCACAAAGCACCTGCCGCACTCATGCCGTCGTGGAGGCGCAGTCACCACCTCCAAGTCCACCGCTGCACAGACGAGTGCAGCCAATTCCGAGATCGGCGGTCTTCATACACTCGTCGTTGTCCAGCCTGGTGAGCAAGTCGCCCTTGCAGTTCTTGCCGTCGTTGTCCTGGTAGGCGAACCAGGTGTCTGAGAAGGAATCAACCTTGATGGACTTGACATCGTCTGCGATCGGGACATCGCCGGTGTCAAAGCCGCCGAAGCCCTTCTTGTCAACTTGCGTTCCACTGTGTTGAATCAGTTAAGCGCTGTGGTATAGAGAATAGCCAGTGCATATAAGGACTAGACATACCAGTTCTCATCAGAGAACATAAAGGTGTCGGCGGCAAAGGTGGTGCTAACGAGACCAGCGATGAAGAAGATAGCGGTAGTGGCACGCATTTTGATTGTTTAGAAGGATTTGTGAGTGACGGTTGAGCAAGAGAGATGCGATGGCTGTTTATAGAATATGGTTTGTGCTGGTTGTACCGGTAGTTGTTGTGGTTGTGATGTTGTGGTAATTCTCATTTCTTTTTGTGAGAGACCGTGATCTTTATACTTTTCTGTGCTCAACTGCCATGGTCTATCTGTCTCTATCCACTGTCTCAGGAAGCTGTCCGAGAGCCCCCTAGAGGCTCTCAAGAAGGTCTTGACCATGTCTTGATTGCGGGCCTCGAAGCTGGTGATCGCAGCGTTTCGACCATTGGTAGGCCTTAGCATGCACAACTACCTAGGTAGCTGGGGCGGAACATGGTGACAGGCCTGGCCAGGCCACAAATTGACATGAACGGTTCTTGGCAACAATCCTCATGGGACAACGGCAGGAAGCACTGGAAGGGAAAGCGAAAACGCCAAGGATTTCACGTCGAACCAAATTGGTCGGTCTAGGCCTGGTGAGGATTGCAAAAGGGGGATCTCAAGCTGACATATCCATGGACAGGGCTGGCCTCGACCCCAGGCCAGGCTTATGCTGACTTACTCCTTCGACCCTATTAGTGCCGCTTACTTTGCACGCTCAAAGAATTCGTCGTATTTGTTCAGTGCCACTCTCCACAGAAAGCATCAGTTCATGGGAATATTTCACCCAAATAGAGACCTCGGACTGTTTCGCTGGGCATCTTACAAAATGGTCCGAGGAGCTCGCGATGCGTTCTTCGAACCACACGGCACTGCCACTCTTCTGGCCAACAGCGCCGGCGACCACTTCGGTCACGATTGCAGAAGCCATCAGCACCGTGGCCCGTAACTATCCATTTGCTGCTGCCTAGAATATCTCTTCGTGCAGTCTTGTTCTCAAAGAATTGGGCAGAACTTCAACAAAAGAAGTTGATTCCGGCTCCACTTTGGTTAGTGGAGATAGAATCCAGACAGCGGCGAGGTCTTTTCGATAGCTAATAGAATCATCTTGAGCTGCGAATGTGCTCCATCGTTTCTAAATCCTCATACTGAATGGCAATTCAACCCTAGTTTTAGGTAAATTAGGCAGTTTTGATACCAATTGTAGTAATTTCCTGTTGGAAACAATAATATATTTCCGGATAATCTCGATCCTTCGGTGGCCCATTAGATCTTCGAGACAAGTAACATTGAAGGCCTGATTTCTACAACGGCCCAGCCTTGCCTATCCGAGCGACCCGAGAAATCATGCCAAAGGATCCTCGCCATATGGCAAATTGCTCGCCTGGCTGACTCGTCTTCCACCACGTGGTTTGCGGTCTTCGGCCAAGGCCTGCGCAAATTTGCTCTTTTTCCTGATCACTGGACCCTTCCAGTAAAAGATATAGACCGGTATGACCACCATACAAGACAGGATCGCCAGAATCGTACTCGCCCACTCAGTTGAATACTCCTTACCAATGCCTTCGTACATCGGAACCGCAAACATGGCGCTGATTCCAGCCAAGAAGTCTCTCGCAAAAGCGTTGCCACCACACGCCGACGCAGAGTACACACCATATGCCGCTATCATGTAATCTACCGAGGAGAAGTAGATGGCATAATTTGCCATGCCGATGAGAAGGCTGAAGATCATTGGCGCAATCCAATGAACCCGCGGCGGGCCAAGTGACGTCCACGCAAAGCCAATTAGGCCGATAGGTTCAAGGGGGGCCAGGAAAAGAAGAATCTTCATGCGCCGCTCAGGTTCGAAGTCTTCGCCCTTCTTCTGTCGGGTACGGGTGTAGCGGTAGATCCATGGCAGGTAGACAAGGTATGTGACGAAGTAAGCAATGTTGATTGGGATGACAGCCCACGCACACTCTAGCACCCCAAAGTCCCAGGCGGCGTACACCGACGTGTATCCCTCGAGGAAGATAAAGATGAGGGCGTCTGAGAAGCCTGATAAGAGAGACAGGGACAGCACGATGGGCTCGCGGACGAACATCTCGAATGGACGGGCCCAGATTTTGACGGCTTCGGTGAGCGAGACCCGGGGCACCTTCAGCTCATTGGGACCATAGACCTCGAGACCAGGCTGGGCCCTACGCCGTCGCTTGGCTTCTTTGTCGATGAGGATTGTGCTACGACACTCGGGCGCGAAAAAGTGGATTATTTGCACCGCGGCGCCGAATATAAGTTGGATGTAGAAGAACCAATGCCAAGAGAGATCTGCACCAGGGGAATGTCAATTCAGTTGAGCTATGCACTTCTTGGGTCATGGCGAGGAAAGTAGGGTTGGACTTACAGGCCTGGATAGGGCCGCCGATTACTCCACCAATACTTGTACCAATGCAAGATGCCAGCACGATAAAAGCCAGCGGCCACTGCTGCTCGTCTGGCTCATACAAATCGGCTATCAGTCCAAGGGTCACACTACCACCTGCGGTAGAGAGGCCGCCCTAGATGACAATTCCAAGTCAGTACGGCATTTCATCACGCTTTCCTCAATTTGACAGGCGGCGACAAAGACATACCAAGGACCGACAGACCACGATGGTGCCGAAGTTGGGCGCGAACGCACACGGCAGCTGCCAGATGTTGATCAGAAACATGGACAGCTGCAGTATCGGCCATCGCCCAAACTCCTCACTCCAAGGCGCCCACAGCTCACACCCGAAGCTGTACAGCACCAAGTATACACACTGGCCCACACGAGCGGCCTGCTCGCTGATTCGAAAATGCTCGGCCAGTGGTTCCACGGCGTTGGGGAAGACCGACGTGTTGAAGTTCATGGATATCTGAATGGCAGCGATGACACACAGGAAACTCCATTTCTTCCACCTGGGCCAGCTGTATGCCAGCTTGTCGTAGCAGTCATCTTCTGTCAACTCGGTCTTGCCTTCTGGCAACGGAGGACGTCCGCTCTTTGTGAGCCCGGCGAGAGAGCTGTTTCGGTGGTGGTATTTCTCGCTCAAGTAAGGCGAGGGATCCTGGGCTTCTTCTGCAGCGAGGTCACTTGCACGGCCGCCAGGGACCTGCAAAAGACCCTCTTCCTTGTCGGCCTCGGCTCGTGCTCGAGAGTTTGGAGCCTGAGGAATATTGAAGGGAGGTTGCTTGTAGGCCTCAGGGTCCGTCTCGGGCTGCTGCTCGCCCCGGGCTGGGCTTTCTCTTGCGACCATATTGACACTGACGGGACACTACCAAAGGGTGCCAGACATTTCTGCAGGAATTGCAAATTAGGAATAGGGTTTTATCAACAGCCATGATCGGCCCCATGACGTATCAGGGCATGACGAGATTCAGGAGTGGCACTGGTACGTATGGATTTGCGACTGTTGCAGACAATAGTTGAGGGATAAACGAGTGCGGTTTTTCCATGACATCGTTTTACTCAGTGTGAATCGAAGTCTGTCCAGTGTAAGTGACGCAAGAGACGTATGGGTCGTTCCCACTTTGTGAGCGTCGGTATAATGGGTCTCGAACTCATGAGCACTCTCTTGTGGATTCAATTGCTCTGTGTGCACGTGTGGAGTCGGTGTTGATATGTAACCAAGAACCTTGTTGTTGTGGGGCGGGCAGACAGACAGAATGACTCTCCGAGAGGGAACGAATTGCCACACATCGATCGAGTTTTATTTTTCCCCTTTTTTTTTTTTTTTTTTGCTCAACAATCACTTCGCATGGAGTTGCGGAGGATAGTCGGCTTGAGCAAAAAAGGACCATGCGTCGTCGGATCCGATGTGCAGCCATGATCGGCTCACCCAGCTTTTCTAATCGGCTCACCCAGCTCCGCCATTAGGCCCACCCAGGAACTTTCCGCCCACCCAGTATAAGCCTTATAGGCAATTTCTGCTAAGAAATCAATGTATACTCTGACTAAGCAAGATTACCCCGCAGCCCCTACTAGAGCAGCGCCCTCTGGAGCAGCCCTTACTAGAGCAGCGCCCTCTGGAGCAGCCCTTACTAGAGCAGCGCCCTCTAGAGCAGCGCCCTCTGGAGCAGCGCCCTTTAGAGCAGCACCCTCTAGAGCAGCGCCCTCTGGAGCAACGCCCTCTGGAGCAACACCCTTTAGAGCAATACCCTCTAGAGCAACGCCCTTTAAAGCAGCGCCCTTTAAAGCAGTGCCCTTTAGAGAAGGCAGCGGTTTATAGCAATAAGGATAATAAGGGCGCGCTATATTATTTAATATATAATATTTACTTAAGGTATTAGATAAGCAAAAAGCTTTTAGGTGGGCGGAAAGCTATATAGCTGAAGCGGGGTAATTTTGTTAAGAAAATACGGTACATCTGGCCTCTATATAAATTGGCTATAGAGCTTATACTGGGTGGGCGGAAAGTTCCTGGGTGGGCCTAATGGCGGAGCTGGGTAAGCCGATCAGAAAAGCTGGGTGAGCCGATCATGGCTGTCCGATGTGGATGCCGACGATCTGACCCATTTTTACACAGCAATGACATACAAGTGGATATATGTACTGTATGAGATCGGCCATATCGCTCTGTCACTCCACTGATGAATCAAATCCACCCCAATGTGTCGGTATACTAGGAACAACTCTGTTCTACATTTCGTAGTTCCGACCGTGATACACCTGGATTATAGCTTACCAATCCCGTGCTGCCGGCTGACATAGCGATTGATCTCTACAGCTCCCAGGTGCCCACGGAAAGCCCTCGTGCCAGTGTATCTCAGAATAAAGCCGCGGACAGATTCCGCCTTGAAACAGCGTGCTGATTGCCCCTGTTTGAGTGCAACGCCTGATTGATGCGGTGCCCCCTTCTCGTCCCATCGTTACTTTGTGAATGCTGACATTTCCGGGACTGACATTTGGCCGAATTACGCCCAGGGCAAAGTGGCGCCCGCAATGCTATTTCTTCAAAGATTGGTGATCTTGTCTCTGGAGACGTGACAAACAGGGACACGCAATGTACCTAGGTACAACGCAGTGGGACATCTGGAGCTGCCCAGGTGGCTGATAGATGTTGCGGCAAACGCTGAAAGACATGAATCGACCGACTTTCAACTCCTGTTGCTGAAGTGAGTGCATGGACGGTACTTTATGATCGTGCGGCGCAGCTCTCCCAAGGGTGAGTTGGCTTACGCAGCCGCTTTCACGCCCCTCATCCTCCGCAGCTGGACGGACCACGGCCTTCAATCTTTCGTATTTCAATGCACTGATTCATCATGAGCGCTCCGTGGCTCTAGGGACCAAAGAGGAGCAACCTCACACGAAGGTTTGCATGTTTGATTCCCCTGCTTAGCTTCGAGAAAGTCATCTATTAGCTGCTGGTAGAAGTCATGGCCAGAAACCGTCCTGCTGCGCTCCTGGGTCTTGGGGCCGTCATCTTTGGACTAGCCACCGTTTTGATCGAGCCCGTTCGAGATGTCCTTCTCACTTCGGCTGCTCCTTATCTTCCACTGAACCTCGTCCAACAACCCATCGTCACCGACTCGCCCAGGGATATCCGCTACATCGGTATTCACTCTGCCGATCTGACAGTGGAGCACTTTCACAACATCTTCTACGGAGAGGACACTTCCAGCACAATTCGATTTGCACCACCAGTTGGAATGGACAGGTGACAGTTCGAAAACACGGAAAAGAAGGCGATGAATCATTGAGTGAGGCTGAAACGGCGTTCAAATGGGAGAAGCTGTTCCAGCGGTGCGAGTTTATCAACAGTGCTAAGGTGAGGGAGGAGACGTCGGTATAATGGCTCTGCACTCGTTATATTGTATACCATCGTGCAAACCGGCACATGCCTTCCGCGAGTTCACAGAGATGCCAACGGGATACTTCGATACCGAACCAGATTTGGAAACCAACTTGATGCGGCTCGTAACTTTTTGGTCCCTCGATATAGCTGAGCTAAATAAAAAATTGCAGACATAAGTGAACAGCTTAATCGTTCAAATCACTGCAGACCGGTTAATCGCATCCAGAGCGTGCTACAACGGTCGATTCCTTTCATTGAGCCCGGTATAGCTTGAAAATTGTAACAATTTTGGCAGCAACACCATGCTGCTTACGGCTTTCCATCCCAGACTTTGGTAAGAAACCCCTCAAGCTCATCAAACTTGTAGTCCGGGAACAATTGGTTGAACTCATCTGAGACATCCCATGCGCCTTGGACACTGCTGAGGAGCATCCCGATGGGCACCTTTGTGAAAAGATCAAAGGACTGCTCATCGGTGACAGCTCGGTGTCTTTTCCCAAACGCCCATGATGTCGTCAGAACCCCGGCCTGTAGATCTTGTATTTTCACTTTGTCGAGAGTGAAGGGACAATCTGTAGTTCTGTGAGCACAACAGATATCTCGTCGAGGATGGCGCATTGTTTACCTCGAATTCTTTCGCCAATCTCGATCAGTTGCGAGACGGTCACTCGGTTTCCCCTGATGCCGCCGATTTCCGGCCACTCGCCGTCATAATCGACCGCTCGCGCAACCATCGAAGCAAGGTCAGCGGCCGTGGTAAAGACCATAACAGCATCCTCATGGCCATCAATCATAATTACACGGCGGTTCTGGAAGTCAAAGACACTGTCCAACGGGTCAATGTGTCTCGCGGTCTTATAGGGAGACGCCAGATAGTCCAAGAACAGCCCGGGCTGGAAGAGGGTGTACTCAAGAACCTGTAAGCGTTGTCAGCAAGTGTGAAGAGACGAGATCCGAACACCCTCACCTTCTTATCCTCATTCACCTTCCTTAGATATTTTCGAATTTCCTCTTTGCCAGCCCACCACGGCATATGGGCAGTCCCAGCACTATTAATTCCCTTGTCAACAGTATCATGACACTCCAGGAAAGGTCCATCTACCTTCCATACTCGCTCGGTGCGAAGCGCTTCACACCTGCGGCGATAGCAGCATCAATAAGATTCTTTTGGGACTGGTTTTCCGGATCTGCAAGAAGCTGGACGAAAGACAGGAGAGTATGGATTCCCCACAGGGCCTCCACCAAGTCATCTCTGTCGTCGTAGTCGACAACACGCCATTGGACTCCAGACGCGACAACGTCTTCTGAACGTTTCTTTCTGGTCATGTCAACTCCACTTCCTAGCAGAATAACGGAAAGAAATTGTGTTGAGCAAACCAACATTGCGGCTGAAGATGGTGATTTCATGCTTGTGTGCAGCTACGAGAGCGTCGATGACCTCCATAGCGACCTCTGATGAACGCTTGAAGTTAGCACAATTTGCATCAATGCTATTGATTTGGAAACTCACGTCCAGAGCCACCTGCGATGGCAATGTTGACCATGGTGGAGTCGTGTGATAGAGCAACAGCGAGTTTCGTGCCTTCGGGTAAATTGAAGAAAGCACTTAGCACAGGATAAGAAGATGGTCGACGGCATTTCTTGTTTGCTCCATAATATATACTGTGCCACCGCTGCGGAAGTGATGCTTCACCGAGTGTGTATCTCGGGCCATTCGACCGCGGAGGAAAGCGATCGTACTCCGCGGCGGAATGACTAAACAATACTACTGGCGGCTGAGATGCACTAATGCCGCATCATAACACTCTCCCTCGGATGTCCTCATGCTCCGCCGCGGTTGAAAGTACTAGCTTTGCTTCAATTCCACCCGGATCGATCGTTCTTTTCCAACTTTGAAGAAACACCGAAGACAAGGAAAATGATAAGACCCATTACAGGTGGTGATGACCGAGAAAAGGTGCCCGCGCTCAAGCGACGGAAGATCCGCAGAGGCACGCAGAGCTGCTGGGAGTGCAAGCGGCGGAAGACCAGATGCACCTTCGCGACGCCAAGGGAATCCGTATGTGATGGATGCAGGAGCCGCAAGGTCAATTGTATCAGCCAGGAGTTTGATGAAGGGCCAGCGGGTTCAGGTAAAGAGATGGAAGACCTAGGCCGGACGGAGGTAGCGGTTGAGGAATTGTCCGCGCTGAATGGAACCAGTCTGGCCAACCACTTATCTCTCAGCAGGGGAAATGCGAGTGAGAATAAAACAGTGAGTCTTGCTTTTTGTGAGTTTCTTGTAGCGCTGTCCCTATAACTCTGACGAACGACTTGCTCCCTTCCGAACGCCCAGAGCTCCCCCAGACCAGACACACCACGAGCTGGAAGCAGGCACAATGATTTGTGTCGAGCCCTCCTCGAAGTGTGGCCGAAACAACTTGAGTTGGATGCCATCCTCAAGACCCCAGTCAGTATCTCGGTGCTCTTTCATGGCATCGTGTGCACGCCATACTCGAGCCTCCTGAGTAAGGCTATACCATCACCGTGGGAAATCCTGCAATTGCCCCCACCAGAGTCCCATCCGGTCTTGATAGCACGTAAACTACTACTCCTGGGTACATTCATGCAGGGTATCCCGAAAAGCGCGATCGAGACCCTCAACTCACTGAGCAGCGATCATGGAACAATCATGTCCCGACTGGTCAAGACGGCTAGCACGCTGGTGACGAGCGACGATGAGCTGGTCAGCTCACTCGAGGGTATTGAGTGCATCATGATCGAGGCAATGTACCACAACAACGCGGGAAACCTCCGCCGGGCATGGGTAACCCACCGCCGAGCAATGACTATAGCCCAGATGCTGGGGCTTCACCGAGGCGCGTCTCCATCCGCCACGCTGCTTGACACCCACAGTCGAGGCCGCATCGACCCACAACGCATGTGGTTCCGCCTGATCATCTCAGATCGCTACCTGTCGCTGATGCTGGGCCTGCCACAGGGCTGTCTCGAGAGTCCCTTTGGTTCCCCACAGTCGCTCGCCAGCTGCAGTCCCCTGGAGCGAATGGAGCACCTGGAGTCGATTGCGGGTGGACTCATCCTGCAACGCAACACAGCTGACCTACATAACCTCGCCAAGACAAAGGAAATCGACAAGCTACTCCAGGACGCTGCGGCACTAATGCCGCCCCAGTGGTGGTTGATCCCCGGCGCCGCAGCTATCGTTGGCCAGGACAGCGAGGCACTGCGTGAGACTATCCGCGTTATGAACCAATTCACGCATTATCACTTGCTAGCACAGCTGCATCTTCCGTATCTTCTCCATCCCCCGGATGAGCAAAAGTACGATTATAGCAAGATCACAAGCGTGATGGCCAGCCGAGAGATTCTCGCGCGCTTCGTGTCATTTCGCGGCTCAGTCTCGGCTGCCGCATACTGCAGGGGAATCGACCTCCTTGCCTTTATTGCAAGCACAGTACTAAGTCTCGCGCACATCGATGCTCGTCGCCAGCAGCGGATTGGTGCAAGTGGCTGCGGCATAACTCCTCATTTGGTCGCACACCAGCGGCTTAGCGACCGGGGACTACTTGAGCAGACAGTTCGGTGTGTAAGAGAGACAAATGGGAGCGGAAAGGACGCCACGGCCTGCAAGATCACCAGTATACTCCAGCACTTGCTCACCATCGAAAATGCCGCCGCCAACGACGACATGTACAGCACTAGCGTTTCCCACGAGCCGGGTGGATCGGCCAGTCCGGAGGAATCATATACTGACAAGGGAACCGAGGCTGGTGACTCGTTGCGGATCCATGTTCCGTACTTTGGGACAATAACAATCGAGCACCAGGGTGTCTCGAAGTCAGTTGGAGGTGACCAGGTACCGCTAGGCAGAGCATCCGGACCCTCGTCCGACCTGAATGCTTCACTCCAGGGCAGGGAGATTTTCTATGAGCTCCTTCCACGACAGAATGAGAGCAAGAAGAAGGCAATGCGAAACTCGCCGCCTGGGATGTCAGACCCCGCCGGATACAGGATCGGCGGTGATTCTGCCAACACTGACTGGCAGACTGTACCATCTCACCTCGACTCGCTCACGGCAGAGGGACAGTCCCCACCAGTGGCACTGGAACAAAGTAACCTCGATTCGGAACATGCCGGGCTTGATGAAGCCACCTTGTTGGTGCCCGGATTAACAGCAGATGTAGATGATTGGGCGTTGCAAGGCGTGGATATGGCATTGTTTGACAGTCTGATCCGAGGGGCAGTGGAACCAGGTACGCACCCAGCGTAGGCTTGAGCCATGCCGAGATACTCCGACCGTATAGCTCGGATCCGGAGGATCATGTTGTTGATGTAAATCGATGGCCATTTGAGGGAAAACCAGGCGGGTGTCACGGACATTATGCAACGTCTTGCAGCCTGAACATCCGTGCATCATCTAGGTGTAATGAGCATAGCATGGAGAAGTACTGTTGGATGGATGAGTCAGACGATTCACAAGCCGCAGGTGCCGCGAGTGAACTTTAACCGTGCATTCACTGGCTTGGTCAGTCGAAGTCCTCCACGACTGACTCACTTTACCGCAGTGAAGGATGGTGGCCACACTTCTGAATGCGTAGGCTGAATATTTCGGACCACCTCAGGCTGGTAGGCTCGCGGGCCGAGTTGGCAAGTGGAAGCGACAGTCCGATGATCAGCCCTACCGATGTGACTTTCGAAGAATTGTCGAGCCATTGCAGATATAAAGAACCTTGGAAGTGAGGTAGCACAAATCGCACGTGCGTGCAGCCCAGCCGTCCTGGGCGCATGCGACACAGACAGCCGGACTGACACGACTAGTGAATCTGGGGTAGGTAGCCGCACTAGATGAGGACAAGGGCAAGCCAGTTGGTCAGTTGGTCAGTCAGTCAGTCAGTCGCTCGCTCAATCAGTCAATTCTCAACATTGTATCTGAGAGAACGCCGGTGGACCGTGGTCCAGACCCGCGTCCTCATGCAGGGTCGGACGAGCTTGTCTGCACGGTCAGGAATGGCAGGTGTTCATCAGGCCATGGGGAACCCCTTGGATTGGCTGTCGTCTCGGGCGCAAGGAAGCACGAGAAGCTTAACCTCGGTCATCAGTGGTCGATGGTGAGCCGCATCAGCCAGATCCAGGTCTTGGTAATTCCAGCTGTCCGAAAGAGAACGGATCCGCACTGCGGCCCGCTGATATACTGCTTGGCAATCAGGGCTGTGTGAGTGAGCGTGCTTGTGGGTGTATGTGTGTGGTGCGTATGGTGTGTAGTGTAGGTGAGTGAAGGAGACCGGGGGGTGGCGGGAAAGGGGCGGAATTGCAGGCATCTCGGACTGGCTGACTGACTCGGGGAAACCTGGAAGAGATGGGGGATTGTGGGGCCCCGTGGAGTGGGAAGCTGGTGGGGGCATTACCACCCCGTGAGGCCAGTTCCACTCGCTGAGCATTGTCCCGAACATTAGCCCAGGCTGGTGCTCTTGCTTTGTTGAGATTGGTTGAGACGGGTCGAGTTGAGTCTCGGTGTAGGAGAGAACGAGGTCTGGAAGCATAAAAGTTTTCGTGTCAGCGCCCGAGTATTGGCTTGTGTTTTCTCCATTGAGTTTCCAAATCAGGTATCCTCGATTAGGCATGGCATTTGTGCCAGCCAGCCAGCCAGCAGGCCAGGGTCTGGGGTGCGGCAGGTGGTACTGTACAGGCCTGGAGCACAAATACCGTAGCCTACCGGCCTCCAGGCCGACGATCGAGGCGCCTGGGATCTACTGTTTCGTAACTAATGATTTCATAGGCCATCAGAAAGTTGGGGTAGATGGCGGGGCAGCCCAAGTGGCTGTTGCAGAGTGCGGGGTTGTCAGAGCTCCATCCCCACTCGTTGGACCCAGACATGGCGTTCCTTTTCTTTTTTGGATGCTGCTTTTTAGTGCATTGTTTCCCAAGCTCGAGCCAAGCACACAAAGGCGATTGCTCAGACTGTCCGTCAGTGATGTGTCAGATAGGGGCCCCGGCCTGAGAGTCGAGGATCGTTGAAGAGCCGAGATCCTGGACTATCTGGGTTCAGACATCAGATCAACTGTCACGGTACGGCTTCTCTCGGCCAAAGGGCAGGCGATTCATTCGGCTGTAGAGGCACACGCTGTCTCTGCTCTGATAATGGGCCGGAACAGTGGCCACTCCGTGACTACTAACCAGGTAGGCCGATGCTGGCTGGCCATGCCAATGTCGGATCTCAGGGCGGGAAATGTTGTCGTGAATGTGGAGAATTTGCTGCCGTACTCTGGCATCTGGGGTCAAACAAAGCGCCGGGCGACGACCGAGTCTGCCCAGCCGTGCCAGCGTCTCGATGTGCTGTGGTCCTCAGATCCATCCTCCTGTCGTCCTGTGCTCCCTCCCCATCTCCCGGGCTCCCGGGCCAGCTCCCTGTCAGCGAGGTACCCATCCTGTATGCAGCTGACTGGTCCCTTGATGAGCCGCTCCCATTCCCCCGGGTGACGCGGATAACAGTCGGTCTCATCGCCAGGGCAGCTAGCACCAAGGATAACGGGGCATGGGAATGGAGGACGGGGTGTGAGAGACCCTTGGCGAGATCCTTGGCAAGCCCCCCCCCCCCCCCCAAAAGGAGCGGATCCGGGCTCTAGCTCCAGTGGATGCTCCAGATGTCCCGATCTCCTTGCCTCGGCGCTTTTCCTGTAACAGTTGTCTGGGTCGGGAAGAGCTTGGGGAGAGAGAGGCTAGAGCTGTGTGCACACTACCAGAGTGGTGGACATCGTCACCAGCGGCATCCCGCAACCCCGCTTTGCTCTGCTCTACTTTGCGATTTACATTACCACCAACCTTGGCACCCCTTTGCCACCACTGCTTTGCCTGTGCCTATTTCTTCCAACTGCCGCCGCTTGATTTCTTTTCCATTGCTCCCCCTCCTCCTCCTACTCTTCATTATCCCCTACTCCAAAGATACCCAACCCAACCCAACCCAACCCAACCTACCAGAATCAAGCGTACCAGCAGAGCTGCAGTACGCCCAGACATCAACAAACACAACACACCACTTTCCAACTACCCGCAACCAACCATACAGCTCAAACCAGCATGTCTCTGTTCGCGGATCTCGAGACGCCAGCTACTGGCAAGTACAAGCAGCCCATTGGACTGTAAGCTCCCCGACACACTCCTCTACTGCTCAGCGTTCCCATGGCTCACACATCCGCCCCCCTCGCAGGTTCATCAACAACGAGTGGGTTGAGGGTGTCGACAAGCAGAAGTTTGAGGTCATCAACCCAGCAACTGAGGACGTCATCTGCTCCGTCCACGAAGGCACCGAGAAGGACGTCGACATTGCTGTCGCTGCCGCCCGGAAGGCCTTCGAGGGCGTATGGAGGGACACGACACCCCAGCAGCGGGGTCTTTACCTGCTGAAGCTGGCTGACCTCCTCGAGAAGAACGCCGACCTGCTGGCTGCCGTCGAGTCGTTGGATAACGGCAAGTCCATCTCCATGGCAAAGGGAGACGTCGCCGCTGTGGTCGGCTGCATAAGGTATTACGGAGGTTGGGCAGACAAGATCGAGGGCAAGACCCTTGACATCAGCCCCGACATGTTCCACTACACAAGACCAGAGCCCGTAAGCCAATACCTCGGCCCCACCGTCTGTCATTGATGCAATGCTAACCTCCCGGCCAGATCGGAGTCTGCGGGCAGATTATCCCCTGGAACTTCCCCCTGCTCATGTGGTCATGGAAGCTGGGTCCTGCTTTGGCCACAGGTAACACTGTTGTCCTGAAGACTGCCGAGCAAACACCCCTGTCCGGCCTCGTTGCCGCTCAGTTCATCAAGGAGGCCGGCTTCCCTCCCGGAGTCGTCAACATTATTTCCGGCTTCGGAAAGACTGCTGGTGCCGCCATCTCCGCGCACATGGACATCGACAAGGTCGCCTTCACTGGCTCGACCGTCGTCGGTCGACAGGTCATGAAGGCCGCCGCCTCGTCCAACCTCAAGAAGGTCACGCTCGAGCTTGGCGGCAAGTCGCCCAACATCGTTTTCAACGACGCCAACATCGATGATGCCATCAACTGGGTCAACTTCGGCATCTACTTCAACCACGGCCAGTGCTGCTGCGCTGGTTCCCGCATCTACGTGCAGGAGGGCATCTACGATAAGTTTGTCGCGGCCTTCAAGAAGCGCGCCGAGGAGAACAAGGTTGGTGACCCATTCGCCGAGGATACCTTCCAGGGCCCGCAGGTCAGCCAGCTCCAGTACGACCGTATCATGAGCTACATCAAGGCCGGCAAGGAGGAGGGTGCCACCGTCGAGACGGGCGGCGAGCGCCACGGTGACAAGGGTTACTTCATCAAGCCCACCATCTTCTCCGGCGTCACCCCCAAGATGAAGATCATGCAGGAGGAGATTTTCGGTCCCGTGTGCACCATCGCCAAGTTCAAGACCGAGGAGGACGTTATCGAGGCGGCTCACGACACCAACTACGGTCTGGCAGCTGCCGTCCACACAAAGGACCTCAACACGGCCATTCGTGTTAGCAACAGGCTGAACGCGGGTACCGTCTGGGTGAACTGCTACAACGCCCTGCACCACCAAATGTAAGTTCTTTCGTGCAGTCTTCTGATCCCTCCACAACATAACAGCATGCTAATTCGTACCTTCTCAGGCCCTTCGGTGGTTACAAGGAGTCAGGTATTGGCCGCGAGCTCGGCGAGGCCGCGTTGGCCAACTACACCCAGAACAAGTCCGTCGCTATCAAGCTGGTATAATCTGCGGGACGACCTAAAATTTAATAATATGAAGCGTGAAAATGTTACCTTTGAGAGGAAGTCGTTCAAGTTTGAAAAGCTGCGTGTGAAGAGACTGGGCCAAGCCTGTAGCCACTTCTGTATTGTACATGACTTAACGCGCGCCCCGCAGGAGATCTGCAGTGAGATATGATTTTCGACAATGAGTAAAAACAATTTAAATATGACAATGGTGATCAATTGAGCTGTGACGGATCTCTACCTAGGCCAGACTTCTGATTTGGGAATCCTCGAGTCCTCGAGTCCTCGAGTCCTCGAGTCCAAGGCCACTACACGATCGATCTTGATACATGGGCAGATTCTGAGACGGGTTGTACCTTGCTTACCGAGAATGGTCTATTCAGTTAATCGACTGTCGTGTTTTATCTATCTGCGCAACTTCTCCGGTCCTAATGGAATCATGTAATCACCTAGTAAAATGTGTAGCCCTGACGGTGAACCAGCTTAGAATCAGATTTACTTTGAGTAGGGTATGATAAGTTTTCCTGTGGCAAGACTTCGATTTTGGTCTGCAGAGGAAAGCACAGCCATATTTCATGAGGCATCAAGCGAGAGAAATACAAGCTCGCGGTAGCATCGCTCAAGGAGTATGTATCACCTCGAACGTTGATGCCCTCCCAGCCACCAACTGACAACGGCCGGCCTGATTGCTGACGAGTCGAGCAGCTGAGGAGCGAAGGGACAGGGAATCAATCACACTTTTCTCTACGTTTCTCTGATGGGCCCATCAGTACTACACGTACTGGACTCACTCAAAGGCCCGATGACAGTAAGCTTTGGTGGTTGGGAATCACGTCAGGATGTGGGGAATATCAGGCCTTGATAATGAGGCCTTGAGGAGGGTCATGGCGGAGATGTTAGATACATGGAATCATGGATATGGATAGCGACAAGAATAACCACTTGGCAGCGTGCGAGACAGAGCACTGGATGGAACACAAGTGCTTCATCAGGGTGGATGGGTAGGTAGACTGAGAAGGCCACGTACTTGTGGGCAGAAGGCGTTGCAGGCTTGAAGGAGGGATCATTTGATCTCAAGGACAGGCAACAAATGCACTCAATATATAGCATTTGCATATAACATACATGTGGACTATGATGTACTAAAAGCACAAAAAGCGAGCAACTGTTGAGTGAACAATTGGGGATTGATTTTCACGGCAGAACGGGACCAAGCCGCCTCATGACGCTACAATTAGCAGCCCACACCAACGTTACTGCGGAACCCCCCAGCGGCCAGCCAGGCCTGGCTGGCCCTGTAACCCACTTGCCCTGGCAACGGCGGGAGCAGAAATCAACCCCGCGCCCGAATTTTACATCCCGGCTGCTGGAGGTCTGTCTGGGAGTGGCCTAACCAGCCGGTGAAATCGCCCAACGCGTCTACAGGCCGTCACAGAGACGCGAGATACGCGACCTGCAAAACCCCCAAATACAGCTCCACCTAAACCACCCAAACCCCAGCAATTGCATAGGTGGAGGGGAAGGGCCGGACACGCACACACACACACACACACACACACACACACACACGCACCGATCATGGCGGCCTCCACAGCCTCGAGCAGGGCCTATTTCGAGCAGCAGCGGGAAGCGCTGATGGGGGAGATAGCAATGGTAATTAAAAAAAGGCAGCCTGCTTCCACCTTCTGCCCGCCCGCTCATCGTCCAAATGCCCAATCGTGTCTAACTCTCGGATCCCACGCAGAGCTTCGAGCAGGTCCTGGCAAACATCAACAAGCTGAACCGCAACCTCGAGGCCGTCATCACGGTCGGCAACGAGTTCTCTTCGGTCGAGGCGCTGTGGAGCACGTTCGAGAACGTCATGGCCAAGGAGGACGAGGCGGGGGACGAGGCGGCTGAACAGGGCAAGGGTGACGAGGCAGAAGGAAGAGGAGGAGGTGGTGGTGACGACGGAGGGGAGGGACAGGGCCAGCATGAGATGGAGGTTGACGACGAGGAGCAGGACGGGACATTAGCCTGAAAGGTCTCTTGATGGGTGGACAACCGAAGTTTGAGTGACCATCGCTGTGAAGAAATGGCACAGGTCCATCCCAACGCCATCCTGGGTTTGGATTGTTTTGAATGAGGCGCTCACCGCTCCCCTCGTGTCATTAGGCTTCATGAGTGAGTGGGCCTCACTTGAGTAGCGCCGAGGACGAGCGAGGCGGTCGGTATGGTCAGAGCTGAATGCCTGGTAGCAGAGGAACTTTTATATGACAGATACCCAGTAGACACCCAAAACGAATGTTGCACAATTATCACTCATGAAGGCAAGCGCGGCAAGTTTGGGAATATTAATCTCGATTAAGGAAGATGAACTCCAGACGTTTCCTATTCCATGCATTGAAAAAAAAGCGCGACTCAATATATCCCATAGAAACAAGTGAAAACCGTCCGTCCAATTGTAGGACAAGTCTGGCGTGGGATTTCGCACCCGATGGGGGTGTCGGTGATGGCGTCTAAAAAGGCGTCTCCTTGGCGTCGAGCCAACCGGAGAGACACACCTCGAAGCCGTCGGTATTCCCCTCCTTCCGCAAGAGGAGGTATCATCAACATACAAAGAAAGAGATGACGCGATGTGAGTGAGAATGCGAATATGAGGCTGTAGTGTAGGAAAGCCTTGTCCTCCGCTGTGGCCCTGTCCAACCCGCCCGTCCCATCCGTCCGTTCTTTCGTACATCCATTCATCTGCCCGTCGTCGTCGTCATCATGTCCTCGAAGGGCCGCTGACCCTCGTGCATTCCTCATTCGGTCTCATGATGATGGAATTCAGAAGTCAAGGAAACGTGTCATGTCGGTTCATGCGTCGTCTCATTACACACCCCATGCTGTGATGCAGCTCTTGGCGGGCCGCTGAGGAAGTGATAAGCTCTGTTTGCTTGCAAAGCCCACCGCTCACAGGAAGTTGCACTTTCTCTTCTTCTTGCGGATGCCGCCCGCGCCGGGGATACCGCCGAGGTGGGTGCTGTCCCGCCTTGATGATTGGCGTTGCGCAGCCTGTGCCTCGAGGTTTCGTCGGTCGTTGGAGACCACAGTGATGATGGCCTGCTCGAAGATCTCGTCGACACCCTTCATCTCCTTGCTGCTGCACTCCATGTACTGGGCGTTCATCTTCTGCGCGACGCCCATGCCCTGCTCTCGTGTGACGGGTGTCAGGCCTTGGGTCTTGAGCATGTCAATGCATGTCTTTTTGTAGCGCAGATCGGACTTGAGGCCGACAAGGATGAGCGGTGTGTAAGGGCAGAAGTGCAGGACTTCTGGGTACCACTGTTGAGTGATGTTAGCGTAAGATGCAAGGGAAGGAGGCAGAGCTGCTGCAGGGGCGTACCTTGTCCATGACATTGTCGAGTGAGTTGGGACAGTCGATGGCGAAGCAGACAAAGATGAGATCGGTTTCTGGGTAAGAAAGCGGTCGCAGGCGGTCGTACTCCTCTTGACCTGCGGTATCCCACAGGGCAAGCTCGACGGTCTTACCGGAAGGTCGATGCGTAGGGTACGTGATGTAGTTCTCGAAGACTGTTGGGACGTATTTCTGCGTGGGCTGTTAGCAAGTTGCGCGCTGATAGCATGCATTTGAGGGGAGGAAGAACTAAGAGAGTCAGGCATGTCGCATACCTCTGGGAAGTATCCCTGGCTGTAGCTGATCAACAAACATGTCTTTCCGCAGCCACCGTCGCCGACGACGACGATCTTCTTGGAGTAGGCGGGCGCGTCGGTCATGGCTGTTGCTGATGATTCGCGACCGGATGTGGAATTGCTCATCATGGTGCTGATAGTCCCATCACTTGACCGTTGCTGCCGTCTGGTGCTGCTTGGCGTTTTCCGGCCACTCTCATAGTACTTTTCGTCGTGGAGTGGCTGGTTGTTGCTGTAGTACGAATTGCGGTAGCTGTAAGACGAAGCCATGCTTTTTTTTTTTTTTTTTTCCCCCTCTTTCTCTCCCTCTCGATGCGATTGCCAGTGAATGGCGGGGCCAGACCACGGTTAAGCACGGATAGCTGGGACAGTTCGGTCCAAGTCCAGGCCCAGGCCAGTCGAGACAGGGCAAAGCAGGCAGGCAGGTGGGCAGGCAGTTGAGACACCACTCTGGAACTCAGTGAAGCTGGTGTGGAGGTGGTCGGGAAGCTAGCAGGAACTGGGGTGAGGGAAAGGTAAGATGGTGTTTGTTGTGTTTGTGGACTGTCCCTGGTTGTCACTGAGTCGAGTTGATGTGTCCCGTAATGCAAGTAAATAATGGTTGCTATTCGGTTATGCGAGGCGAATGCGATGCAGCTGTCAATGCGGATTGTTGATAGGCGGGCTGGTGTAAGGTGGAGGGGTGTGCTGTGTTGTTGGCTGGTCCCGAGGTCGGTTGGATGGAGGGCAGGCGGGATGGATGGGTTAGGATAGTCCTTCACAGCAGCGCAACATACAACTCTGAGAGAGGAAAAGATGAAGAAGGATGCTGATGTTCCGCGAGGAAGATTGGGAAAAAAGTGTCAGAGCAAGTCAGGTCAATTGGCGTATTGGGAGAAAGAGGAGGTTGGTATGTGTCTCAGACAAGCTTGGAAGCAGGATGGGAGGCTCCTCCTGGTCTGGGTACGGGTACGGATGGCGCTGCTTCCTTCGACGTGTGTGTTTACGGGTGTCCCCAGCAACGAAGAGCAGCCGACCAAGCAGAAGCAGAAGCGCAGCAACAAAAGCTCGGCCTAGCACAGCACAGCACCGCACCGTCGCACTCAGCAGCAGCAGCAGCGGCGGCGACACCAGATATTGATGCAGCCCAAACATCGACTACTGTTACATGCAGGCATGCATGCAAGCTGCTGCGGATTGATTGATGCTGGCGATGATGCAGTCGGTTTTCCTCACGTCATCATCTGGGTCACTCTGTCGCTATACAGGCCCACATTCTGGTACAGCCCGCTGACGGGCAAGGAAGCCTCTCTCTCAGGTACCCCACCGGCCGGGTCCAGCTGCTGCTTGCTGCGGCGCTGCTTGTTGTGCTGCTGTTTGTGCTACTGCTGCTCGTACACCAGAAATCAGACCCTTGTAATTCGGTGGCAGGAAGACTGGGGAAACGGTCCTGAACAGGCAAGGTTAAGATTTAGCGGTGGCTGGACCGTTTCCGACTGCGACCGTGCCTGCTGTTGTCCTGCTGTGCCTCCGCGCACTTGCCCTGCTGGCTTCCCCCCCACACCCCCTGCTGTTGCAGCCTTCAGCCTGCCCACACCTGCACGCGCCGTCCCCACCCGCGTCCCACGTCCCCACGTCCTACAGAACCAGCGCACCTAGCCCTGCCCTGCCCTGCCCTGCCCTGCCCTGCCCTGCCCTGCCCGCCCGCCTGCTCCTTTGTTTCCGCTCCGTCACTAACACACCGAGAACAAACCTGCCAACTGGTGGCAGGTGGCCCAAGCTCCCCGCTTAAAAATTTCAATCAACCAGACAACCTCACAGATCCGGAACTGCGGCTTCTCGAAAATCTCCTCTTCCTTCTTCAGCCTCAGCCAAGTCCGCAATCCTTGGAGCCTGCAGCACAGGCAATGACACGTCGACCTCTTCAGACCATGACCTGAGCCATCACAGTCCACCCTCTCTGACAAAGAGGCTCTGCCTGGGCTCTTCCTGATCGTCATCATCTGCAGGAAAGCACCTGCTCCCGCCTGCGGAACATCATTGCCACCTCAATAAACCTTTTCCTGTCTGCAACTCTGTCTTGGGGGTCTCACCACAGCCCAGTCTAGACCACTCTACCTGGCAGTCGATCAGCGTCAGGATCACGATCACGATCACGATCAGCATGGCTGCCAGCAAGTACATCACGCTCGTCTCGGCCGAAGGCTTCGAGTATGTCCTCCCACGTGAGGCTTGCCACGCCAGCCAGATGCTCAGGACCTCGGTCGATCCCGACAAGCACTTCAAAGAGAACCGGGAGACGGTCGTGAACCTGCCTGAGATGAGGTTGGTTACTTTCCTGGTTTTCTGTGGCTCACCTTATACTGCCCCATAACCCCCTTCTCCTCAAGTCGTCCTTCGCACCAGTGTCGATGATGAAAACGCAAATTCCGCTGTGTGCTTTCTGACAGAGCCGCCTACAACTGGTTCTGGTTGACTGTCAAACTACACTTGATCTGAGATACTCGTTCTCCCTTTGCCTCAACCTGACGGAAGGTCGTTCATTCTTGGCGCATTGGACGTCGCTGACCAGGGTTGAACAGCGCTGTCGTCTTGGAGAAGGTCGTCGAGTATCTGCTCTACTGGTATAGATATCAGGATAAGGAAGACGTACCGGACATGGAGATCCCAGTCGACATGTGCCTCGAGCTGCTGACGGCCGCCGACTACCTCCAGATGGATAGTGAGCATATGCCGCAGCCGTCGAGCAAGAGGGCATGATCGCTGACCTCCCGCAAAGATCAGTTCCGATGAGGTGACCTTCCCGCACCATCGTATTTTGCATTTACAGTGTTTGGCGTTCAGAACGGACAACTTGGTAACGGACACTACGAAAGAAGGCAGGGGCAGGCGTCTGGGAATAAATCAGTGGTCCACGACGTCGCCCTTTTGGTCTATGGAACCCAAATCTCAACAGGATGGCAAATTCCGGCCATCAAATCATTATTTCTTATGTCCTTCTCGTGCCCTGGTCCCAAAACCCCGTCTTCTCGACCTCGAGCAAGACATGTGATTTTGTCATAACCTGTAAAGGGACACCCATCTTAGCATATGCGATCAACCCTTCTCGCATCCGTGGGTTGATTGTCTAATACGGATGGAAGATTGATAACTATTTTCCCCCACACTCTGCTTGACTCACAGTGCCCCGTTGAGATCTCGCTTTTTCAGAGGGGAGACATCTTCTCACATTGATCGTAGAGCTAACGACCAGATTCGACGCCTCGGCCTCGCCTTTAAACAACACAATAAATACATGTCAAATTTTGAACAACGCCCATGGGTATCTCTGCTGCCGTGACGACCATGTGTGTGATTTCGCGCCGTCGTATCTCCCAGTGGAAACGAGTGTCATTGATCCGCTCTGCTTGACTTCCTTACCAGCCTCTGCCCCGTCCTCCTCTGCCGCGTCCTCTACCCCCGCCTCGCCCAAAGCCGCCGCCGCCGCCACCACGGCCCCGGCCACGGCCACGGCCACCTCCCCTATCCCGTCCTCGGCCGCCGCCTCGGCCGCCTCGGAAGCCCCTGTCCTCCTCAGGCGGCGGCCCGTCCTGCTGGCGCCGTTCCCTCTCCTCCTCGCTCGCGTCCCACAGGTTTTCGAGCCCCAGCAGCGCGCAGAACGCCGCCGTCTGCGGGTTGGTGTGCTCTCGCGGCTGGATCCCCGAGTGTAGCTCCCACAATTTCTGGTCGCCGCCGTCCGCGAGCGCCGGCGCCGTCTGAACAAAATTGTGCGGGACGGGCAGCTTACCCCCGCGCACAACGTTCTCCTCGACCCAATCGCGCTCCTCGGCGAGCTTGGGCGCGTAGGCTTCCTCGCCCTCGTCTTGCGCCACCTGCGCTGTCCTGTCGCCGATGGTGAGGTCCTGGTGGAAGTGGCGCGTAATGGCGAGCCATTCGGGATCGTACTGCAGGGCGAAGCGGCCTTGGTACGGCTGAGACGTGCTTTCGGGCTGTGGGTCTTCGTCGAGGGCGGGCGCGTCAACAGGGTGGATGCCACAGAGCTGAAGAAAGTCCCGACCTGGCTCACACTTATTGAGTGCGAGAAAGCGCACTGTGGTGTTGGTTATCGTTGGGGGAACCGGCTGACCTGGAGTGCGTTTTGGTCCTGCGAAAGGCTTTGGCTTTGGCTGTTGGGTAAATGAGGCCGGTAGTTGGGCGCGGAGGTCATCTGTGACTGTGGCTATAGCCTCTGCCTGTTCATCCTTAGCAGTGGAACCATTGTTGGCGCTTTCTGCGGGAGGTGCGATTTCGCCATCGTCATCCATATCCAGATCGATCTCGTTGGGATTCTCCACTGGCGCCTCTTCTTTCGGAGGAGCGGGAAATGTCTCGACGACGGACTCAGTTTGAGCCTCACCGCCCGACACAAGTTCCTGGGAAGGGGCAGGATACGTCTTGACAGCCGCAAACTTCCAGTGCATATGTGCTGAGAACCAGAACGCAGGCCTCAACCTGTCCATGACGTACTCTGCCGCAGGACTGCCCAACGATCCATCTAGACTCTCCTCCTTCCACATGGGCCGGGTGCGATACAGCTGCTGCACGTCACCGTGCTTCTCGACGCCTCTGGGCCAATCGTGGCTCAGTCCAACATCCACCTGCTCCTTGATCTGGAGCAGTCTGCGCACATCGAATTCTCTTACATGATAGAAAGACTTGATGTCATCCCTGCTGAATGGCAGTCTCTCCAGATGCGGCTTGCGGTAGTCAAATCCTTTCCAGATGCCGCTGAGCCCCGCAATCCGCAGCGGTCCAACACGAAGTACGTTGGCAGCACCCATGTAGTAGATGTTGGGGGCGACCCAGCCGCCATAGTAGAGCTCCCACAGGTAGGCGGCGGCCTCGTGGTTGCCAGCGATGAATAGAGTCAAGTAGGGGGCGGTGCGGGCGCCCGAGTAGTACTCGTGAAAATCGCCGAGCACGCGGTACTTCGCCGGGACAGACATGACCTCGACGTCGTGGCCATTGCGGGTGGATTGGAAGTCTCCGCATATGATGAGGACGTCGACTCCGGGCCAGCCGCGGGCGCGAGATGCGGCGGTGACGGCGGCATAGATTGCATTGAGCGTGCCGTGGCCCTGAGACAGTGTTAGGAAGCGCTGGAATTTTGCGTGTTTGGTATGGTGTGATGATCCTTACGCAGCCTTCGACGGCGACTCTCACGCCGTCTTTCTCAAAAAGACCTGTTTTGGCGGTGTCTTCCATCGTTTGGTCCCAGGAGTACCCGAGTGCTCCACAGTGCTGAGGCTCAATCAATGGAGGGGCCTGCCTAGAGATCTTATGGTACTGTATTCCTGCTGGTGTTGCGAATGTGGCACTTGGACAGTCTGAGAGGAAACAAGACCAAGCACTCTGATCTCATCTCATCTCATCTCATGAGAGCTGGAGTCCTTGCCAAAAGTAAGTTTGAGACTTTAGGTTGTCTGTTTGGAGAATGTCGACGAAAATTGCATTCAGTGAGCGAGCTCTGTCAGTTGAAGTTGGCCTGTGCTTAGCTCATCACATCTGCGGTTAGGGAGTCGCGACTGACCCCCTGAACATGAAAGCTCCTCCTGCCCTTCTCACCACATACTAGACCACAGGCGGGCAATGATTCTAAAGACTTGCCCAGTATTCAATTGACTACTACTAAAAAAAAAAAAAAAAAGGAAAAAAGGCAAACGAAAAAGAAATGAAAAGAAGGAAGACTTGGAAAACAAGAGCCTAGATACCAAAGAGGACGGGTTATCCCACATTGCATAAGAGGTGAGGCCACCGGTAGTGAATAGTCTATTGCTTGAATTAACACGCAGATATTTGGGATCGTTCCAAGCTGGATCTTACCTGGCTTCATCTTTCTCACGCCGCATCTCATTTCAATATCGCCGTAAGAGAACCTTGCCGTACGGGACAAGATGGCAACCGAGAAGCTGTATCAGCTGCAGGGCTCTCTACCTGCGAAGCACCGCGACGAGCGACCTCATCGATTTTACAAACGTGGACCGCGGCATAGCCTATTAAAGGCTTCATGACCTCAATTATTGTCACGTTCACTACATAAACTATTGGAAACTTTGCCTAGGCTTCCTCAATCGTTTCGCTGCATCTGAGCCCACTCACATGCCCGGGCAACCTAGCTTGACTGTCCCCCCTGAGTGGCTGTCTCCTGCAGATCTTTTGGCACCTGCCACCCATGAGTGCTTGCGAAACGGATGTATGCATCAAGTGCCTCGTTGGCATTGTAGTCGAACATCCTCGCCGACGGTTCCGTAGTCTGCAGGCGTGCTGGACGCTCCGTCTCGCTCATGGCCATTCTGATCGAGACGAAAACGGCCTCCATCGTCGTCACTGGATTCCATCCGGACGCGGTGAGAAGTTCCATGCAAATCGCCCCTCCGATCGTGATATGGCCACCGCCACCCGAAACAAAGGGCAGGAATCGAGGCCGAATCACGCGGACGAATGGGGGCGAGTAGGGGTAGTCGCGTCCGAAACGCACCTCTAGGATAATCGACGTGATTCCTGCCTGCTTCATGTCTTTTGCCAAAGGTAGTTGAGGATCAAAGCTGTGAAACTCGACAATCCACTGGAACATGTTCTCCATGCTTTCGAAATCGATGTACCAGCCAAGCTCGTGCAACGGCGTGCTTGACTGGACCCTCTGCATGTGCTTAATATCGCCAGTAATCCTCTTTGTAGACTTTCCGTCGGCCCATCCGGGTAGTGGAAGACGCGGGAGGCTATTGAGATCCAAAGTTCCCGGACGAAAGTCGGTTTGCGGTGGCGTGAGTGGCCGCTGTGTCGTGACCTGACGGGCGGTCGCGGTGTCAACACTCGAATCCCGTGCAGAATTCGGCCGCTTGGCAGGAGGCGGCGATGACTCGTCTTCGCTAAAGAGGAATTCGAGATCCACAATTTCCTCTTCATCTGATTCTCCTGAAGAAGACATTATCTCGTGAGCACGCTTCGATGAGCCGGCTTGTGGCGCTTGCTGTTTCCTTGTTCGAACTGCTTTCAAGGGGATGCTGAGCGCCTTCCCGTCCGGCCCACGCACGGTTCGTGCAGGATCTTGGGAGAGTGTCAGGATCAATGCCTTCGGGATATTACTCTTAAGAGCGGCCTTGGGAGCGCCACTCGGAACGGCGGCAGCCTTGGGGGCGCTGTATGCCTGTCCAGAAGCCTGTCCGGTCGATCGTTGAGCAAACAGGTAGCGGCACTGGATCCAGTCGACCTGGTCCACCACCAGATGAGGGCTAGCCGCGACGAAACGCTTCGGAGCATTCACGATCTCACACAGGGATATCACCCCAGAGATGTTCAACGCTGAATTGGGCCAAGACGAAGCGCCGCTGGAAACATAGCTGGCGCTAGTGTTGTAATCCTGAGAAAAATAGACCCCGTCGCCATACGCTCTGCCGTGCAAGACATTTGTGAAGTCGAGACCGCAACGGAGAATACTGTGCCTGCAGGAAGTCAGTAGGGTGGCGATTATGGGGTTGGTGACAAATGAAAGACTATGGAAGCAGAGGGGTACCCAACTATGTGGGGGGCAGCAGAAGCCTGGTGAAATGGGGCAGAGGAATACACATACCAATTAGAGAGGGCGCTTCCATGCCAGGCGAAGAGGGTAGGAAAGTCCGGGTTGGTTTGCGATTCGAGGTCTTTGAGTGCTCGGTGGAATCGTAGCTCCTTATCCGGAGCACCCTGGGCAAACCGAAACTGGACGCAATCTTTCAAGGACGGGATGGCCTCTTGGCTTCGAGTCTTGATAGATTCGAGTTGATTTCGATCCTGCAAGTGGGGATCTTCCACTGGAGTCACCTGCAAGATGCACGAGCGGTTTGACGACACGATCCATTCGAGAAGTGTCGCGGCTGCGGGTGAAATGCTAGCGAAGGACCTCAGTCTACCGTGAGGGTTTTTCAGTATGTACTCCCGGAGAAGACTGATGGCCGGAAGGGACTTCAAGATTGTGAAAATTGCCTCGGCTTTCTCGGCATTGCTCAAGTCGTCGAAATCCGTATCATAGAACAGGAGATCCATTGCGACCGCTCCTGTGGCCCTCGGTGGTTCATTTGGAATGATCTCGACCTTGAGAGTCCTGTTCTGACGGTCAACGTACTTGACAAGCCCATGGTAAGCTTGTGTGCTCTCTCGCAACATGATCCATGTATCCGGGGTGACGCGGTCAATATCCTTATCCAATACGGTAACCACGCGCTCTCGCAGGTCTGCTAAGACTTTCATGGAAGTGGTTGGCACACAGGCCTCATTATTCGAGGCCACAGTGGTGTAGCTGGCCGATGCAGTTGTCGTGTTCGCAGCACTTGTTGTTGCTGAAGGTACCTTGAAGGGGGCTGGGACCTTCAGTCGAAGTCCACGAGGAAACTCACGGATTCTGTACTGCGAGCCCTGTGTGGAAGCCGGCGCCCAGGCCGTCGGAGCCGGAGGCGAAACACTGCTGTAGCATAGGCTGACGAGGAGGTCAACAACATATGGTTGCGTCAGGATCTCATGCTCGATGGACGGCCCGAAACCCATGGCCAGGTACTGAAACAGACACAAGGGGTCTGAGCAGACAAAAGGCTTGAGAGCCTCAAACTCTGTTCCGATGCGTTGGTGACAGCGCAGGCAGTACTCTGTGCAGTGAACAAAGTAGTGGATCGCAAACTGCATGGCGACTAAGGGAATACTGCACTGCTCGAGGGGACTGGCGACCGCATCCCGCATGAGAAAGTTTGGAATTGGCTTGGGCGATCTCGCCTCTTCATGTACTTCTGAGGCGGCAGGGGCCGCTGCAGTTGCTCTTGCTTTACCCTTCGAGATCTTCATCGATTTTGCCTTCTTCGTAGGCTTGGAATCGGAACTCGTTGCCTCCTGGCCCTTTTTGTTGTTACCATCGAGCTTGTCATCCCAAGTCTGCGAGGATATGTTCCGAAGCTGCTCATTGGCATCGTCCCATGTGTAGGCCGGACTTCTAAGACGAAGCTTGACCAGGGACAAGAAGTGTTCATTCATGAACTGCTCGAGGGAGTTGGAAATAAAAACCTTGTCAAACGTCCGACCCTGATCATCCTTCAAGATGGATGGTCTGTCTGCAGATGCGCCCTGGCTACGGGAAGCTTTGGAAAGAAATGCTGCGCGGGCCTGGGCCGGCGAAGGCTTGTAATTGCCACCCTTTCCGAAACGGAAGTCAATGCTGAAGTTCGCACAGGGCTGTTCAACTACGTGTTCAGCAGAAGGATACAGACCCTCGACACGCATCAGGAGAATGATGTATTCAGAGGACTCGACGTCCCAAGCTTCAAGAGCCTCTTGCGATAGTCCCAGCTTACTGGCGCGTAGCGAGGAAGAGAAGATGTGGGTCCCAGATGAGAGCTCCAAGCCGTCCAAGATACCGATTTTGCAACCTGCGTCTCGTGCAGCGCGTAGGTCAAGCTTGATTCTTCGCAGGGTCCCGGAAGGCAGACGTGAGCGTGGTCGACTGTGACTGTTCGTGTGCAGGGAGTCTAAACCGAATGCCTCACCGTCGTCGAGGCTGTCGTACGAATACTCGTCGTCGTCCTCCTCCTCGCCCTCCTTGTCATCCTCGTGTGAGTCAAACAAGTCATGCGAATCTTGTCGGTCGGTCATCACTATGTCTTCGTTGACGGGGCGTAGGGCGCGGTTTAGGCCTGTTGACAGGGTCGTGATGGTCTCGAGGAGATTTGTGCCAAAGGTGTAGTTCCGCAGGTCTTCCAAAGCTGATGTGACGCTGGTCGCCACATTCTCGGAGGCTGTAAAGAGGAGGAAATTGTTGCCGTCGGGGTAGTCGTCGATATTTTGGGCCAGTAGCCGAATGGGGAGGAGATCGGTTAACTGTTCATGAGCGACAGTGACGACGACCTCACCGTCAGACTCGCCGCGCTCAATAGCAGCGACCCCTGGGAGCTCGCCATCATCAAGCCGAGAGCGCACGGCCCGTATATCGGCGTTGAATCGCTTCAGAGACATGAAGCTGATGTCACAGTTGCGATGCGACTGCCAACAAACGTTAGTCCGAGGGTAAACAGGACGCCTCCCTGGAGGCAGTAATCAAACTTAGATTAAGAGCCTTCTGACTGACAGCAGGACTCTGAGAAGCAGCAGAACCTCTTTGTGGGTTGTGGGCTGTGGGTTGTTGGAAGTGGTCTTGTGGGGTGAATTTGTTGTGGTGGGCTGTGAAAGGATGGAAGGACGGTGGGTAGGCGTTGGTGGCAGTGGCAGTGGCAGTGGCATAAACATAAATTGAAATGGAGGCTGATGTGCGTCAAAGGTGGTGAATGGAATGATTGTTTGACAATATCAGTGTTTGGACCCCATTGAGGTACTTACCTGGTTTGCTTGAGAGGCCTGGCCGGCGATCTTCCCCTGGTGGAAAGAAGTGTGACAAAAGAAAGGTCGAGGTAGATGCTAGAATGAAAGTTCGTTGCGCCGACCCAGTGAGAAACAAGTGTCTGCCATCAAGACCAGCTGTGACCGGGGCACCTTAGGAACATGGACGGGCAGAATTAGTTGTCAAGAGAGCTGAGACGTTGAAGCATCAGAGACAGCACAAAGACAACACGAACGAGGGTGAGGTCAAGACGGGCCAACAGTGCAGCCCACTGTATGAGTTGAGTTGGTCCAGAGAAGGAGAAGGTGTGACCACTTGGGAGAGGGCGGTTGCTGCTCTGCTTCGTGCTTCGTGGTTGACTGATAAGTGCCATGGGCGGGGTCTTGCCCAAGGCAGCAGCACCAGATGACCCGACCTGACAACCTAGGACTTGGAAATGAAAAATCGCTGCACCAAGTACGGCCTTCATTCACTTGAATGCGAGGCAAGGCAGCTGCATTGCCAAATGAGACAATCGCTGGGTGTCTCGTCTCGTTTTGTCCCTTGCTGCAACCAAGACTTCCCACACCTTCAGTCTCCTCCTCCTTCTCCATCACCCACTACAGGAGCCTGGAGCAACTTTGCTCGAGCTGCCCTGTGATGTCCAGTTCCTAGCGTAGTACCTAGGTACCTATAGCCCACAGAAGCGCACCGGATTTGATACTAGAAACGCACCAAGCACTTGTGTATAAAGAGGTGACAGGCAAAGCAAGACGTGGTAGAATGTAGCGAGATATATGAAAATAAACAGTGCCATTGACTATCAAAGGTAACATCGATGACAGGATAACGGACCAGATGGATGCCTGGCCCCGTCTTTGTCTTTATGTAGACTACTCTTTGTCAGACCAACCAAGTACAGTTAAGTAAAGTGGCAGGCCCCACCCCACCTCTCCCTGAGCGAAACAGCACTGTCCACCCAGGCTACCTTTGGAAGACCTACGTACACAGGCAAGGATGCCCCACTGATAGACAGAGGCTCCACCGCGGGGCTGCCAAACCACATCAACAAACGACATCGTAGCATCCTCGACCTCAAGCTTCGCTTCTGGCAGTGACCAACTTGTTTGTCTGGATCAACCAAGCTCGATTGGACACCATAGGACAGAACATCGCCTGAACTGAGCTTCAGACCGCCATCATGCTTATCAAGGAGTCCCACGCAGACGTGACGACGACCGTCAATGGCGTCGAGAGTTCCATGAGAATCTTTGTCTTCCACCCCACCATCCCCCAGTATCCTAACGCGTATGCCGATGCCTCTCTTTTTTTTTCTTTCCTTTTTTGTTCCTTTTTTTTTTTTTTTAATTTTTTTTATACCAATCAATTTTTTTTTTGGCCCATGATCCATCTGACTTGAACCTACCATTTTGACTAACCCGTCTACTGCTCCCTTCAATCTGGTGCCAATGCTAACACTAGCTAAGCCGTTTCCCCGCCGTCCTCCTCTTCAGCGAGATCTACCAGGTCACCGGGCCAGTCGCTCGATTCGCACGCCAGATCGCCGGCCAGGGCTATATCGTCGCCGCGCCAAGCTCATACCACGATTTCACAGGTCCTGAGCCTCTGGCTTACGATGTGCCGGGCACCGACCAGGGCAATGCCTGGAAGGTCAAGAAGGCATGTCTTCGTTCTCACTCACCCCTTCTTAGCCATGACGCCGGCGGACACGGACTGACTATTGTATCTGGGTCTTGTCTTGATAGACACTCGAGTCGTATGATCAGGACTCTTACAAGACTGTAGACTACCTGCTGAGCCTGCCTACATGCACTGGCCTCATTGGAGCTACGGGCATGTGTCTTGGTGGGCACCTCGCGCTGAGAGCTGCTGTAAGTAACCACCTGGGCACTCTTGTCTTGCATGTGTTTACCGTTTCATCTTTGTATCTACCCACCCGCTCCACAAACTGACCACCAACCACACCCCATCACAGCTGGACCCCCGCATCTCCGCCACAGTCTGCTACTTTGCAACAGACGTCCACTCGCGCACCCTGGGTCCGCACGACAAGCCCGACCTCTCCGCCACGGCGCCCTCGCCCGACAGCACCCACACCATCGACCTCTTCGGCAACCTAAAGGGCGAGGTGTCGCTCATCTTCGGGCTCAAGGACACCCACGTGCCCGACGCCGGCCGCGACCTGATCCGCGCCAAGCTGCGCGAGGCTGGCACCGTCTTCAGCTTCCACGAGTTCGCCTGGGCTCAGCACGCCTTTATCCGCGACGAGCTCAGCAAGGGCCGTTACGACCCCGCCATCTCCAAGGCCTGCTTCGAGGTCCTGCTGGAGCTGTTTGGCCGCACCCTCAAGGTCGACCTCGGCCCCAAGGACGGTGCCCCCCAGAAGTTGGAGCACGTCTGTTAGTCGACGCGATGGTGCGGATGATCGAGGGCGTATCAAAAGTGTCTTATGGCGCGGGCTTGCTCACATTTGACTCGAGTTCAAAGGAATGCTGATGCAGAATGACAAGGTGAAATATGTATTACTCCTATGATGGGGAAGTAAAGACCAACTTAAATGGCCGCTCTAGTTGATCCAGCAATTTGTCCGAAATTAGGACATATCCTGCTCGCGCTCCCTGATGAACCCATCCAGCCTAGCCAGGCTTTCTATGCCGTCCGGTGTGTTTGTCTCTTCTAGTAGCCCCCCTACGCTCTACCAAACCGCCCTACTGTCGTCGTGTGATCGTCAATATTACGCTTGCTCCCACCTCTGCCATATTCCGTGCCCTTCCCGTTCCCTCTATCCATCCGTCCTGTAGAACCTGGCCCCTGTCCTTGCTTTTCCATCCGACCCGAGAATCGTCCGATCATTACTACGGCTCAAAGCTTAGTGGGGAGAGCCAGTTGTTTTCCCTGTTTCCACTACTTCGTATACTGCCGTCCCTGACCTGCCTGGCCCTGCTGCTGCCTCCGCAGCTGCTCCTGTCTCTCGCGCTCTTCCAGAGCCTGGGAGACACTAGCGCCTCTCTGACGGGCGCCCTGCGCCTGCGGGGCGGCGAGCACTCGTCCCTCCGACGCTGACGGGCCTGCTGGGGTGGTCATGGCCTGTCCGGGCAGCGTCATCTGCTCGTTGGGGTCTTGGCCCGGCGGGGGCGGCGAGTAGGTGTTCGGAGGGTAGAGGGAATAGCTCTGAGAAGCAGCGGCTGCTATACCCGGCGAAACAGTAGGCACCGCACCGTAGCCTGGCGAGCTAGCAACTCCGATGCCACCGTAGGGGCTGACCATGCCGCCCGCTTGGCCCGGGACAACGTCATACGACATTTGACGGTGCCCGCCGACCATGGTGTTGCCGTCGCTATCATACTGCGTGACTGTCAAGCCGGGGCTCATCGAGCCAAGGGGCACGCCAGGGACACCTTCGCCTGCCTTCCTGCGGCCACGCGTGTTCTCCCGCTTGACAAGGTCGGCGCGTAATTGCTCCAGGTTGTCGGACCGTTGTCGCTCTGCCGAAGCTTCCCTAGAGTTCAGCGTCGCAGACTCGGTTCGCTCCTCTATCGTCTCGCGGTTGGAGCCGAAGTTGGAATCCAGGCCCTCCAGCGGCGGGCGCGTGTTCAACTTTGCGGCCGCCTGCTTGCCACTCATATGCGGGACCCTCGTCGAGGCGCCCCGCTTAGGCTTAAGGGGCACGATCCGCATGGCGTCAGCGGCCTCCTCAGCCTCCGTGCGAGCCTTGGAAGCAAAGTCGTCGTCCACGGTAACGGAGTAGGCCGGGTTGGTCGCTCCACCCAATGGTTCACCACCTCCGCCTGGGCCATAGATAGGCACCTTCTTGAGGGCGAGGGCGAGTGCGCAGATAAACTTGGACCGCCTAGTAGCGCGGACGGCGTCATTGTGCCAGTTGGACTTGTGCTTGATGGCAAGCTTGAGCGTGAGCTTGTCAAGGTCTCCCACGCTGCCCACACCAATGGCAAGATCTGGCTGAAAGTCGCGCGAGTTGTCGGCATGGCGGACGAATTTCTCCATCTCAACGCGCAGAAGCTCGACATCCTCGAATGACGTGTCGAAGGAGATGTTGACATCGATAACTTCCTTCATAGCTTTGCTTCGAGTAACATTCTCGATCCAAAGATTGTTCAGAACAATGTTCGGTACCTACGTGACAGGTTAGCCATTTGATCATACGTAATTCCATGATATCGCCAAAAGCCACGAATCAGACAATACCATACCTGTACAACCTGCATCTTATCAATGCGAGTAAGCACTGTGTAGAGCAGTGAGATTTTCTCGACGACCAGCTGTTCGCCGCTGACATCAATCCTGTCACCGACATCATATGGATGTTTGATGAAAAGGAAGATGCAAGAACCAAGGAACTCCTGGCAGGTGACAGAGAAGGCAAAGGAGAGCGAGAGGAGAGCCGTTCCTGCGCTGGCAAGTGTGGTGACGAAGCTGCTGTTGAAGAAGGACAGGAAGATGAAGACCACAATCAGGATCACAACAAATAGTAGAACTGAGTCAAGGACGCGGAGCGCCTGGCCGATATCCTTCATGCTGTTGGATATGGCCTTCCTCTCCTTGCCGATCTCGACGACCTTGCGCACCATCTCGTCCAGGCTGATGTCCCCGTTCATGTCCGCGTCAACAGCCTCAAAGCACTCTTCGGCGTCCTCCTTGTGCCCTGGTCCGAGAACTTCGACAATGTCCTCCGCGTAGAGCGAATCGTTGCCCTCTACCACGAAGGACATCCAGATGCGACGCGCCAGAGCCTCAGAGGTAGGAACCTTCTCAAGAGCCTCGACGACGATCGAGTGGGCGGAATTTGGGTTGAAGACCTGCTTGCCGGTGATCTCAGAGGCGAGATTTCCGAATACAGATGTGATCTTGTCACCCACTCGCCCGATCCCTCCAGCAGCACCGCCGATGAAGTGCATAGGCGTGGCAGATCCCGACTTTTTGTGGCCGTGAGCCCGACGCTTTTTGCCTCCCGAGATCATCATCTCGATACTATCGTTGATGATGTAGTCCTCTTCGGAGAATTCCGGGCACCACATTGGGAACAGCGTCCTTGAGGCGTCGTACATCAGCCCGAGCAAGAAGACCTCGCGCTTCGAGTCCTTGATCCTGTTGGCGAACGAGCGCTGGTGGTATGTGATGCTGATGAGCTGGATGATGGCCTTCTCGCCGAGGAGAACGCAGGCCGACACGAAGAGCGAGCCCAAGATCCGGGCCATGACATAGACCCACTGTAAGTCGTCGCCATTGTTGATTTGAAATTTGAACCTGAACACGAGCCACGAGGCCAGCGCCCAGAGCAGCAGGGAGATGGGGATTTCCAGGTTCTTGAGGACAGTAGCATATTTCCGTGTGCCCGAGCTGACCACTCCGCAAAAGAACATGAAAATGGGAGGCAGGAAGTGGGCGACAATCTTTCCACCCCAGAGAGCCAGCCAGGAGATCTCGATCCAGAGGAAGAGATCAAAGAGCCGGGGGGCATTGGACTTCTCGGTGCCGCCAACGCGTGTGTCCTCGTAGTGGCCGGTGATTGGGATTACAATTAGGGGGACGGCCAAGAAGAAGGCAACGGGTGCGATATAGACCAGGTACCGGGTGACGACGGAGAAGCCAATGATCTTGTTGTAGACGCGACCCATGGCGTTCAAGCCTCCCTCTTCGCCGTAGGTGCCCTTCCTGCCGGCGGCGCCCAGAGCTTTGGCATTCTTCCTCCTGCCGGCAGGACCAGGGCCCTCGTTCTCGTTCTTGGACTTGCGGTGGAACAGGCCGGTCTTCTTCTCCTCGGCGGAGGAGGACTGCTCGAGGTCCACATCATCGAGTGTCTGGTTCTGCCTCCTGGCACCGGTCGAGCTTGCAGTCTGCACTGGTCTGAGTGGGATATCGCCTTCACCCATGGTGTCTGAGGGGTCGTTACGGCCGTTGAGGGGCATAAAACCCATTCTAGTAGGAGATCGAGGGGAAAGAGGAGGCATCTAGCCGTGCCAGCCGTGGGGCCCCGTTGTTCCGCCCTTATACTTGGGGGGGGGGGGCTAGAGAGTATGCGTATGGTGGAAGCGACAGTAAAGAAGCGTGCTGGGACAGGTGACGAGTGGGAGCTTTTCGAGGAGCTGTCTAAGACATTCGAGGTACAAGGACGGTGGAACCGGAGCTGAGCCAAGAATGTGGAGCTCTAGAGTCTAAGTGCGACAATCCGGGGCCTATACCGAGGGGAGGAAAAGAGGTGGATCTCGAACCCACGTCCCTCGGGTGGTGGCGATGCTGTGTATGGGGACAGCGTCGTGGATCGGCGTGGCTGGGGTGGGCGCGTCTGGCTCTACCAGGGCGGTTGAGGAAGAAAAGATATGGAGCCGAGGATGGCGGCTTAGAATTTTTGACTTCAAAGACACGGTGATGCCGGTGGTCAGGAAGACAAGAAAAAAGAAAAGCTTGACCACAACTGCGGGAAAGAGTAGGATAAGTTTAACGAGGGGGGCAAACGGGCGTCGGGGCAGAAGAGGGAAGCGACGGGAACTCGACTTGTCGCAGGCCAGTCAGCCGGTTCGGTTCGAGTCAATCAAACCCAATTGATGCTGTTGGAGCGATACACGATGTGTGAGAAGGGGAGAAAAAGTTTAAGAGTAGAAGCTATAGCCAGAGAGAAGAGGTGAAACGAACGACCCTGTGTAACGGCTGCGAGGAAAGAAAAGTTTATTTGGATGTGTGTGTCTCTGCCTGTCAGTCTACTAGCTCGCTGACTGGCTGAAGGGGTCTTAATTGTCTTTTTTGTGCTGGCCCGTCGTTGTCGGCCGCCTGCAAAAGAAAAGCAAAAATAGGTGCAAAGCCAGCGGCGGAGTGTGCCACCCCTCCCCTCCCCCCCTCGCTCGCTCGCTCGCCCGCCCGCCTACAAGGCCAGACAAGGCTTGTGCTTGGCTCAGGGGTTTGACAGCACGCTGAGTGGCCCAAAGGGGAATGGCGACAATGTGCAGCTTGTTTCAATGACCCGGGCCTGCGCTGCTCATTGGCTTGGTCTCCTGGTGCTGGACCCCTGAATCTGGAATCTGGCTGCTGGGTGGTCTTGGATCTTGGAATTGCTCCGGCTCCAACCACCAACCGGCATGTCATTGGCACCATGGCTACGTACTGTACAGGCCAAGCGATGATTCCTGGTCCTCGGCAATCCTCGTGTGCATTACGACAGTCCTATTGCTGCCATCTCCAGCCGGTCCAGCCGCGCAGCCGTGCACGCCGTGGTCCAGGGCGGTCGCCCGTCGAGGCCGCGCTGTCATCCGAAGTAGAGCCTGCGGGTGTCTTTGTTGCTGGCCAGGCCCCTCGCTCGGCCGTGGTTCCCCTAAATTTGGCCATGTGGGGTGGGGTCCCTATACCTCAGCTGAATATCGTCATGCGGCGCAGCCCAGCCCAGCCCAGCCTAGCCCAGGAAAGAGGTAAGGAAAAAACGAAGAAAACTCTAAACTGTAGGGCCGATCCAACACGAGCTAGCCCTTCCCGGTTTTAACGGTTCGCGTCTCCATCTGCTAACCTGCACCTGCTCGTGTTCCGGCGCCACCCATACAAACAACCTTGGAAGGTAACTACCTAGTCTACCACCGGCACCGCGGCAGCGACCTCGCAATCTCGCGGCTGTGATCTGATGTGATGTGATCGATGCCATCGCACTACACAGATTGTTACCATAATGATACTTCACGAGAACCTTGAGGCCGCCCTGTTACCGAGATCCAGCCGAGGACGTTGTTGTCAGCTCCCCCCCCCCCTCAGTCGTGGATTGGGCCCACTCGATCTGATCTGCTGCTCTGTGTGCGTGCGTGCGCGCGTGCATGATGCACAGTATTTGTGGGTTTCCCAGCGTGACCAGCAGCCGCAGTCGCGTGTCCAGCCGAGTTCAACGGAGCCCGCCGTCACCCATGAATGGGGTTGGGTGGAGGTGTCGCCGCGATCTTCCCACTCGCCTATCTGTTGTTGCAGTACCCCCATTCCACAGACACAGATCACAATCCGAACCTCGCTCGTCGTGATCCCCTGATAACCGATCTGACTGCCTCATAACTCAATCTCGATCTGCCACGCGGTCAATCAGGACTATTACCAATGTGATGCACTTTCTGGCGGTGGCGATGACGAAAAAAATGATAACGAAGATCTTCAGGGCCGAACGCGACAAGCGCAGCCCCTGCGCAAGTGCCTGATGGTTCGGCGCGGCTGAGATTTTCTGACAGCTGGCGCATATCACGCCCACAACGACGTCTGTGGCGCTTGCCGACCTGCCGGTCCGCCCTGCCCGCCCACACCATTTCCCTCAGCACTGGAATGCGCGGGACGAACGGTTCGTTTCACGGGAGAGCTAATACCCATAGACAAGGAAGCGGCCCTCAGGTTTGCCTAAGGGATGGTGGTAATCAAATGAGTGTGTTAATCGCAAAAAAAATCCATGTCTGCTATGCAAATAGGGCTTGATACAATATCTATACTCTACACGGTGAGAGAGGTCCTCAGGTGACACGTCGTCCTGCTAGAAGTTAAGTTGCCTGCGAGCTGAAATATGCGGCATCGTGGGTTGTATCCTCTATTGACCAAGAACTACAAGCTGAGAACGTGAGAGGACGATCCCGCACCCACACGATGTCCTCGCTTGTCTGTTCCGCAGCCCTTCCGTGCCCACTCGAGTCGGACCTGTCTGTCTCCGCCGGGTGGGTTACTAGGCTCCACCGACAGTAAAGACCCATAGATTTCAAGATCCCATCAGCTGCTCGCCAGGCGGAACACAAGATTTAGACCTTGGAGATGGACTCCGATCTTCGATACCAATGTCAATTTGGCCGAGCCTATCTTGCCGTCTATCTTAGAGGTGTGCCTCACCGGCAAGCAGGAACTGCGTCAGTGCCCAAGCTTTTCTCAACTCGCCTTGGCAGTCCATTAATTCCCGGGGTGTGCTTCATCTGCTCACAACTCGCAGGGGCCGGGAAGCCCGCACTTGGCATCGACATCCGGAACGGGCAGAGACAGAGACAGCATGGGAACATGTCCTTTCCCCGTGGCTCATCCGATCCGGGACCACGCCTTGACCCCAATCACGCAGGGTCGAGGAGGTTGGCACAGCCAAAAAGACTTTTCGCATCCAGTCCTGAGCCGTGCGTGCACTCTACTGCCGGCCTTGCTAGCATCCCCGCTGGCGGACTTGACTCAGTCTCCTCCGAATAGCGGGACTGCTGGTGCTTCCACCAAGCCTCTCATTTGCTGGACGAGGGTGACCTGCCCAAACAACCACGTCCCAAGTCCAAAACCAATACCCGACAAGCGATACACCCACTTCATGCGTAGATGAGCCCGGTCCTGAGTTCCCCACCATGTTACACGGGGCAAGGTGATGTCCGCCGACTCTGTGCTCTGAGCCTGCTGCGGATACATGGCAGACCCAGTCATCCAGCAGGCATATCCTCGTTTCCTAAAAGGGGACGGCTAGAGTCTTCAGGTCGCATAGGCCCCATCGGCGTTCCTCGTGTTGTGATGTTCTTCGTCTTGTCCAGTATTCTGCAATGGCAGACCACTTCTCCACAACGCCCTCGCTCGCCGTCGCCGTCGCCGTCGCCGGTGATGTTGCACTGGTGGTAACGCCATGTCAACAACTAATAGCACCGCCGCAACCTCAGCCTTCCTCGGCCAGCCGCCCAACGACCTAGATGACTACCACATAGTCCGTGGCATATTCCGCCAGTATGGCTTGTATACTGTCAACGCGAGTCTGGGCTATGTGCCGGCCTATGCGACCCCGGCCGAGTTCACGCACGACTCCAAGCAGCCGGCTATACTTGCTGGAATGGCTATAGTAATAGCCGTCATTGTCGCGTCCACTGCCATCAGGCTTGCCCTCAGGGCCTTCAAGCCAATGCTTCACTTCGGCTGGGACGACTGGACCGTCCTGCTTGCATCTGTAAATCCACATCCCCACCTGTACATATATGTAATTCATCTATGAACGAGAAGAGAGAGAGGGAGAGACAGAGAGACCCATGCTCACAACGATGGAATTACAGTGTGTATCAGTAACGTATCCGGTCTACCAGATAATTATGATCACTAGTGGAGGCGGCGGCCGTCACACGTGGGACGTCACATATACCCAATTCGACGCGTTCTGGTACTACGGCACAGTATCCCAAGTCACCTACTACGTCTCCGTGGGGCTGATCAAGATCTCCATCGCTCTCTTCATCCGCCGCCTGATCAACAAGTCGCACGCGCGGTGGAAAGCCCTGGCGGCGGACATCTTTCTCGCCACGCTGGTCATCTACATCCTGGTCGCCATCTTCTGGTCCGTCTTCATGTGCGCGGACCAGCCGATGGCGGCCTTCAGCCTGCGTTATTCCGGCACCCTGGCCTCACCTGCCGTGTGCAGCAGCAGTGCCGCCCGCTCCCTGACCATGAGCATTGTACATGTGGTGCAGCAGGTCGTTCTTCTAGCCAGCCCCATTGTGATCCTGTGGACGGTGCGGATGGACAAGTTCAAGAAGGCCCGCCTGTTCACCGTCTGGATTGCCGGCGCCGCGAGTGTCCTGGGCGGCCTGCTGCGCCAGACCCACTCGAGCGAAGGGTGCGCCTCGGACATCATGTGGAACTACACCGACATCCTGGTGTGGACCAGCGTCGACCTGTGCATGGGGCTCGTCACCGCGAACCTGCCTGTCATGGACGCTTTCCTCTTCGGGTCGTGGGCGAGCTCCAAGTCAGCGTACGGCGCCGGGGCGGTGCGCTCGGGCACCGTGGGCCAGGACCTGGAGTACGGCAAGGCGAGCCGTGCAACGACGGGGCCAGCGACGAGCAGAAGCCTGCCGGGGAGAGATGAGGACGAGGATCGCGACTCCTCGACTGAGAACATGATCCGCGTCGAACACGAGGTTGAGCTGTCTTATATGCCGGCTGATTCTCGGGACGACAGCAGCATTGGTAGCCCTTCGCGCATGTGCAGCATCAGCAGCAGGGGCAAGAGTAAAGCCAGGTCAGGAGATGGATGAATCAATGTTAATGCGATACGAAGCAATGAGTTTGGCATGTGCAAGTGAAAGTTCCAAGGTTGAGACATGGATCATCTGCGAGCAGCTAGCCCGACAAAATGCAAGCTCAGGAGTTTGCTTGATGATTGAACACGACTATCCAGACATCCTCGGCCAGTTGGTCATCTCGCCGCAAATCCATGTAAGCAAAATGACCCTCTTGGGACGGTCGTCGCCTACAAGAGCCAAGTCGTCTGCGAGTCCTTTCATCCGTTCCAAAACTAAGGCCATGTCCCTTGCTGTATCGAGATGAGCTCTGATGGCGCCGAGTACTAAAGCATCATTCTGCGCATCCCACCTGCCCGGTCCAATACCCTCAAATCTCTGGCGGAGCTTCTTGAGCGACTCCAAAAGATACCCCAGGGATGTCACAATTCGCAGGACCTCTTTCATGAATGGGTCCGCGGGGAACAGGAGGTGGGCCCTGGCGCGCAATACGACCATAATCACACCGATCCTCAATGCCTGGCCCTGTTGCAGCGCGTCCTTGATCCCATTTCCTGCCTCAGCCCAGCTCACGGGCTTCATTCCCGAACCGATCGCGTGACAGCGCTGTTCAACACGACCTTGGAAGCTTGCACTGTGGTATCGCTTCATGCCAGCAAACGCGGCGAAATTCAAGAAGTCGACCATGTAGGGTTTGAAGTCGTCGTGGTCCATCCCAGCGAGAAAGTCGATATGTCGTACGGCTTCAAGGTCATAGAAATTTGCCTGCTTATATGCTTCGACAATTGGATCGGGGCGGAACACCCCGGGGAGTATGGAGTAGTCGATTGGTCGTGGTCTAGAAAAGTCTGGGATGTCGATTGGAGGGCCCGATGGCGTGGATTGTGTAACATTTTCTGGCGACGGTGGAGGAGGAAACGTCTGAGGTTCAGGCATTGTCATGCACCGCTCGTCTCGTCGGGCCCGGTAATACTCGTCGTACTGAGCCCTTCGGTTAGGATCGGAGAGAACATTGTAGGCGTGCTTGATTTTCAAGAAGACGTGCTGCAGACCCCCTTCGTTGGGTTGAACATGTTGGCAGGCCCACAGGTAAGCACGTCGAACTTGTCTCTCAGAAGGACAGGAGTCGAAGTTGAGGCCCAGTAGATCATATAGATCGGGAAGATCAGGCATGTCCGACGAATCAATCGTGACAGAGTGAACTTGGTTTCGGTCGATCGTTGGCTGCCTGGTGGAATGGGGCCCATGATCTGAAGTGGTTCGTGGGCATTCTAGGGCAATCCATCTACTGTTTCAACTCCTCAGTCTTTGTGGGCGTGGGTGAAAAAAATGAATTTGCCTTCGGCCTCGAAGAAAGCTATGTGGTGGGACAGGAATTATTTCTTTGTGCTCATGCTGAGTGTTGGCCCAAATCAAATTTGCCCGACTTGTGACAATGCCTTGTTGCCTGGGCTTCATTCAAGGCAACTGTGAGATTGTCAGCACCTGTATCCATCCCGCGCCAAATCAGGGCTGACTTATCCTAAAGGAGAAAAAGGGCCACTCCCTCGCCATTGCTGGAGAGAGAGCAGCCGGGACTGCTCTTCACGAGCCCTGTCCCTTTCCAAACGGGAATCTGATCCCAGAGCGCGACACCTTGATGCAGCTGCCACAGTAGGATCGAGCTGCTAGGTCTACAGCAGAACTGGACAAGCACAAAGCTTTGACTCCAACTCGAGATGGGTCCCGATTCTACCACATACCAGGCAAGATGACCTCACAAGGCACGCCACAGTAGGCGAACATCGCTCCACGAACCCGATCAATGTATCCCGTGGTGCATCACACCCACACGACTCGCCCAGAGCCCCCATCTCAAACGTTCCCAAAGAAACTCGGTCGTCGTAGACACAGTAACGCCGAAATCGCCGCAAGATGCTGTGAACAAAGACTGCCAGCCGCGCCAGGAGAAGCTATTTCCGTGTGATCGCACTGCCAACAAGGACTTGTTTTTGTTTCCTCTCCAGCGGGCCACCAAGAGCAGCGAAGGAGGGCGAGAGGCGCGCAAACAAAATACATCCTCAAAAACTGCGCTGTCGTCTCTCGTGCAGTCCATTTCTGGTAGCTGAGAGGGAGCATGCTAATCACCGGGTGGCAATGAGCAAGGTGTCGGGTGCCTTGATGACCCCTGGGGCAAGGCCCATGGGCTCAAGTTAGTGCGCCTGGCCGGATCTCATGCATTGCATGACATATCGATGGCTGTTGCCGTGAAATGGTTCTGATGGTGGGAACAGATGGACGGCGAGACGCCGGCAGCTCGGATTTGAGAGACAGGGTACCGAGGGCATGACAACGAGGCGATTCAAATCGATCTCATGGCATTTCTGTTTGAAGCCTTCAGACCCCTGCTCCTCCGCGACCAGCGCAGAGGATCCGGCAAGGAGAGTCAGAGGCGTGCCCAATTGAATGGGAAATGTCTAGAGATCGACCGTATGAAGCCTGTGATGTACCCTTCCCCGTTCACAACAAGAGGGTGTGGCAGCCAAAGCATGCCAAGGGAGGCTGCAGCAGACGTCCGCATCCACGTGTTGGTTTCCACGACGCAGCCAGAACAATCCATGATGACCAGCGTTCAAAGCCCAGATATGAAGACCTGACGAGCGACCTCTGATCTGAGGTTCTTACCATTGCGACTCATGGGACTCCAACTCTCACCCGTCCAAAAAGGACGTCTGGACAAACCTCGCCGCCTTTCCATCCTCGATGCCCCGATCGGCCCAGGAACCACTTTTCAGCGGCATGGGCCTCACAGGAAGAACACGTCGGATTTAGAGGGCGGCTCGGGCGAGCAAGAAACGCAAAACACCAACCAATAACTTAGGGTTAAGTTCCGAGACTCGTACCCTTGCATGGAACTGGCTTGTCAGTTGCTGACAACCGTGGCACAATAGACCATAGCGCGGCGATCATCGAGGTTCCTGATACAGGTACGAGATGCGACGTATTGTGATGACCCAGCCCAGCAGAGGGGTCCAGAGAGACATTCCTTGCGGAAAACGAGGGTCGGAGAACTGTAGGGGAGGCGTCGTGCGTGTGGTTGCAAAAGGTTGCGAAAGAGCTTCGTCCTGACGCGGTTCTGGCCGTGTTTGACACTCGGCGCCTTGCGTATCGCGATAGAGAATCAGCAATTGACTGCATCTCAGACAGAGATACGGGGAAATGAATGAAACAGTGGCAGTGATTGAAGTTGCAAGGCATTGTGAAGACCAGCGGTGGGATGGTGATGATCGTAAAACAGCATCGCAGCTGCCGTGGGCTGGCTGGCTCACAGCAGAGGCGCATCGAGGAAGCGCGTCAACACGCGCTAGTCCAAAAGAAGGTCTAGCCCGATCGCGCATCCACGTGGGGGCCTTCTCTTGGCGGCTCTTGCTTAGTCCACCCTACTCCGTACAGTCAGTGACATCTTCAACGACAATTTGTCATCGGGGCAGGAACTGCTTGCAGCTCGACCAGCTCTTCAGCTCTTCGGCTCTTCAGCTCTGACTGACGATGCTGGCTCACCAGTGCCTATGAAACCCAATTTCCCAGCCTGATGACTTGAGTCTGGTCAGTGCCTACAAAATGGATCAAGGCGAAAAGGTCAAGCAAGGCCGCCAGGCTCTGGTGGAGAAACTCATCGAGCTGGGCACACAGGCATCAAGACCAGACGCAGATGAAAACACTCGCCAACGTGCCGACCACGAATTTCGTGACTTTGTGCAAAAGTCGGGGACACTCTCGCTGATTCCGGCGCTCAATTTCCTCATCCAACCGGGACGGGTGCCACCTGAGCTGCGCGCCAAACTCATGGATGTCCTCACCCAGATCCCCCTGAGACCTGACGGCGTGCGGGCGACCGTGGAGTTTGTCTTCTCTGTGCATCCCTCGAGCACCGTCACTTCCTCGGATGAGGCAAAGCCGCAGAAGGAAGGGGCCAACATCACCCACGAAGCCCTGAGCATGGCCGCCAAGCTCATTGCTTACCCTCCAAAGGCTGTTTCTCCCGACATCTGGTACCAGAAGGTAGCACCGCAGCTCTTCGCGTTACTGGACGGCCAGGATGGACCGGAGCTCATGAAAGTGGGTGCCTTCGTGATCGGTTTCGGCATCCTTGGCCGCAAGCAGTCTGGTGCACCCGGGACGGCTGGCTGGAGAGCCGTTGCGGAGCCTATGTTAAGTCCTATCAGCCCCTCGTCTGCGCCAGCGTCCGCATGGGAGATTGTGCCTGGCGAGATCATCGACCTCAGCAAGGACAGGGTGCTTGTCTCAGCCGAGCAGCTGGCGCAGGCCCTATTCCGTCTGCAGGCGCTACTGATTTCACACCCAAATCCCAGCCTATCTAAGAGGCTCCTACATCCTATCATCCTTCCGCTATGGGCTCTCGCGAGCTCAACCCGCCCTCAAGCACATTGTGAAGAAAACTACTGCCAGCCCGCGCAGAATCTGCTACGAATTTACCTCAAACTCGCTGCTGAACCGCAGAGAATAGAAACTGTAATTCAAAATCTCCTTTTCCAAGGCAGCAATGAAGGCGACCTCAGGTGGAGGTTCAGAGAAACAGCCAGCGGAGATGTCGAGGTCATCAAACTTCGAGATACCGTTGATGATGGTGTCGCGCAATATGAGTGGACAGGTGTTGAACCGAAGGTTGAGTCCCTGATCGAGCTGATCAAATCTGTATGCTCAGCAGAAGACGTGTCTTCCATATTTACGGATCTTTTCGGCCGTTGGTTCTCGGCGAATGCGAAGAAGAATGACACGGTCCTCCTAACCAAAATCGGTGAAGCCAAGGCAGACCCTATCGACCAGTTAGTCCAAGTCAAAATGCTTCAAAGAATGATGGATACTTTCCCATCACAATTGGCATCCGGGTCTGACTCCATACTGAGAATGGTCGAGCCCATATTGAAACAGGGTGCCGATGAGGGAGACGACGAGACGGTGCCAGTGGCGCTTAGTCTGCTCAACATTGTCGTCACAGCGCCAGGTTTCTTGAAGGCCAGGGTAGACGACAAAATCATCCAGTCTATCGAATCATCATTGGAGCGGATTAGCAAGGCGGATCTGGGTGGCCCGTCAGCAACAGCCAGGAACCTGGCACTACTTCTGAAATACCGGGACGAGCTGGATGATCCATCCGAGACACCCTCCGCCCCGACGTCACGCCAAATAGAAGACCGCAAGACCTATGATTTGGCCATTTCATACATCACTCAGTCAGACTCACCCCCGCCCGTCCGCGCTGAAGGTCTCAACCTCCTCCAAGCTCTCATCGTCGAGAACAGCCCCATCTTGGACATTCCCGCGACCCTGGTCTTGATGTCCTCGCTGCTGCAGGATGATGACGACTACATAAACCTGCGCTTGATCAAGATGTACACACAGCTCGCGAACAAGCATCCTAAAACAGTCACCAAGGATCTCGTGGACCACTACGTGGACGCCGACGAGAAGGAAAGTGTGGATGTACGCTTACGATTCGGCGAGGCGTTGCTGCAGGTCATCGAACGGCTGGGGGAGATGTTCACAGCTGACACAGCGCGGCAGGTTGCTGAGGCATTGCTGGCTACCGCAGGGCGGAGAGGGTACCGGCCCAAGACGGAACAGAAGAAGCAGCGGGAGGAGAGGCTGAGGCTGATGAAGCAGAAGAGGGCTGAGCAGGAGTGGGGAGGAGAGGTACCCAGCCTTGGCGAGGACGAGGACGAGACGGCGGAGGATAAGGCGAACAAGGAACTCTTGACGCAAATCATAAGTGGGTGGGATGGCAAGAAGGGCAGCGAGGACATCCGCATCCGAGGGTCTGCATTGTCCATTCTCGCTGTCGGCATCGAGACCAACCTCGCGGGGTTGGGGCCGAGCCTAGTCACCGCCAGCGTCGACCTCTCGGTCAATGTGCTCACGGTAGAGACAGGGATCGAGGCCGGCATACTGCGGCGATCGGCCGTGCTGGTCATCCTGGCTTTCGTGAGAGCACTCAACAAGGCCAAAGAGGCGGGCAGGCGGGTGGGCTTTGGGCTAACTGAGGAGAGCCAGGAGGATATCAAGAGGGTGCTGACTTATGTTGCAAGCACGGATAATGATGGCTTGGTCAAGCAGCATGCAAGTGATGTGGTCGAGAGTCTGGACAACTGGAAGTTTGGGTCACTTGTGTCTCAGGCGCAAGAGCAGGCTCCGGGCATGACCTTGACCAGGCTGGCGGGATTGAGCGTTGATCCTGAGAGGGCAGCTTTGGGCGACCGGTCGACTTCAAGGCCCAGAATTGAAGAGGTCGAGTGAAAGCAGCACAAGACAGATCTAAGCATCCCATTCAATCCAATCTAACCCCATCCGATCTTGGTCTTGCCAAGTCAAAACGAGAGCGTTGCTACTCCTGTGAGGGATCATCGTTTCAAAAGTTTGGATCCTCTGAACGGCCTTGTCTTGCTGCTAGGGGCAAGGGCCAAATTCCTGCAACAATTATGAGTTGGCCATGGGCAGTAGAGGAGGCAAGAGATGCATAGTGATTCAAATACGGCTTCCCGAAATGATTTGAGACCCATCCTGCCTCGCAAATAGATACATCTAGTGTCCAAAATATTTACAATCCGAAATCGCGAAACCTAGTAAACAGCGAGAGCGCTTCCTGGCCCTTATCAGTAGGTGGACGGCACCAACGAGTTCACATAGACCTCGATGTTCGCGTACCCAGACTCGCTGATCTTCAGGGCGTCAGTAGCGTCATTGAGGTCCAACCCGTTGGCAGTTTCCCACGCATCAGGGATACCGTCACCATCAGTGTCCTTGGGTGGGGTAGCTCCCAGGACTTCACCGACGCCCCCAACGTCGTCCTCGCTGGAGATGAGCGCGCCGTCCTTGCCGTAGCTCTGTACCTGCTCGACCAAGAGCTTGTCAACCGCATCCCGGGCAGGGTAGGAAGTGCCTGTGCTGTTCAGGACAAAGCTCACGGCCTCCTCGGGGGTGAGCAGCTTCGCGGGAGGCGAATAGTCGTATTGGGTCTTCACGATATCCATGTCGCTGTAGCAGGTGGTCGACTCGCAGAGGGCTGAGCCGTCCAGTGCGCCGTTCAGGTCCGAGTCGTAGAAGTTGTTGGACACGAAGCCGTGGAAGTTCGCGTTGCCGCGCGTAAAGGCGGTGACGGATGTTGACGGTCCCGAGATGAAGTAGTTGTTCACGATGTTTGCGTAGCTTTGGCCGTCACCTCCACTGGCAATGTAGCCTCCACCACCGCCCCAGTTATACACGACGTTGTTCTGGAAATCGTTCACACCCTTGACCTTGGGGTTGCGTGTCTTGTTGTCGATGTACAAATTGCGGAAAAGGCTGATGCCGCCGTCAGTCTGCATCAGGCCACCAGCGCTGTGGGTCTCGAGGCCTTGAGCGATGATGCTGTTCTGGATGGTGATGTTGTAAGCCTCCCCGTTGATGCTAAAGGTCTCGTCGCGGCCCCACGAGACAGAGACGTGGTCGAAGATGATGTTTTTGCCCTCGGCGATGCCCATTGCGTCCTTGCCAGAGTCTCCGCCCCTTCCCATGCGGATTCGAAGATAGCGCACGATGCCCTCATCAGCATTGGACCACGACATGCCGTTGCCGTAGACGGTGATGCCCTGTCCAGGAGCGGTCTGACCGGCGATGTATATGTTCTTTCCGACTGCGATGCGGTCTGAGATGTTGATAACACCGCCGACGTCGAAGACGACAATGCGGTTATCCTTTGACACGGCATCACGGAGGGAGCCAGTTCCGGAGTCACTGAATCAGCGTATTAGTCTGGCGTGAATTGGGCAAGTAATTGTAAAAATAGAGCTGGGCTCACTCCAGGTTTGTTACGTGGTAGACCGAACCAGTCCGTCCGCCGAGGGCATTCCGGCCGAAACCCTCAGCTCCGGGAAAGGCGAGCAAGGCCGAAGCCCCTGAGAGGTAGGCCACCAAGAGGCAAGCGGGCTTTGAGAACAACTTCATCCTGTCGAAGAGAAATAAAATGGACGCTCCAGGCGGGCAGTATGAAGGGGCTAAGAGAGAAAAGGTACTGGGCCAGAGATGGAGAGTCTGCTTCTCACCGCCTCGTGAGCGCAGGAAGCGCGCGGGTGCACAAGGGGGGTCATGATATTTATTTGTATGCGATGGTAGGTAGTTCTTTCTTTTCTTGGTAGACCACGTGCGGCGGACACGGCGATGCCCCCGAGCGGCAAGGAGTGGATCAGCACGGCCAGGCGAGACTCCTCCGTAATAGCAAAGGGGTAGCATCTGGGGCGTTGGCCCAGAAGTGCCAAGCTCGTGATGATGTACGTGAAACAAAACGACTGGAAACAAGACGAGCAACCTGCCTGATTCAGACTCCGCCGCCCAGACAGCCTGACGGATTTAGAATTCGTGCCCTGCTAAGTACTGGTGATCTTAATATTTGATGATTCCAACCTCCTTACCACTATCACACCTATTAACATCAAAAAAATGTATGCCATAGGTAAAACAATCGATTCATTTCAGATCAGTAATAAAAAACCATAGCACACTCACTATGATTGTTGAACCATCAATTTGTTGAACCATTGATGGTTCAAGGATGAGGGTTTTGGTGAGGATTCACCTGTGCACGAATTCCTATTCCGCCGAGCTGCCAGACCAGGAGCGCTCTCTGAGCAGAACGGGCATGGAAAATCCCCCCAGCAGCAGCATTTTGATGGGTGGGAAATTAGGGCCGAGTCTTTTTGGGGACGGAGTCGAGGGCGGAAGAAGGCGAGGTGTGTGTAGCACTGGATCTGCCAATCTTGGCCCCGAGCAGATGATGGGGGTGTGGGGATGGTGAGATGTTCACTCAGTCCGTCCAAGGGTTTAACCCTGGGAACTTCTAGTGTCCCCACGACGCGTCCCCAATTAGGAAGACGCGTCTCATCTTCAACTTCGTGGCATCCAGTATCAAACAATTTGCATCGCTTTCCAAGCCATCAATCATGTGCGCAAATGCACAGTAGGAAGTATGTCGAATCGCAGGGTCATCTATGACTCCGAGGACGAAGACGCCGGTTTCAGCCCAATCAACAGCCCGGTCAAAGGCGGTGTTGAGGCGACCGACGGCACTCTCGCGTTGAAAGACGGTGCAGAGGACGAGCCGCGGCTGGGAGAATCAACCATCGACCAGCGGTCGACTGACCCGGAGTTCTTCCAAAAGGTCTACAATGAACAGCAGCATACCCCCGATTCTGCACCGATCAGCAGGGCTGAAGGTGTTTCCTCGGACAAGCAGAGGAGCTCGGACCCGAAGGCTAAGAACTCATCCTCAATCACTGATCCCACCCTGAAGAGTGCAAAGAAGAAGACAAGGGCGACCGCTGATGCAAGGGATATTGCCAACCTTACCCAAGTCACGACCCCAAGGAATGACGGATCAAGTGGCTTACGCAAAGACGTTTATGACTTCCCCAGTAGTGATGGACAGGGCGATGATGCAACGCCACAGACCAGATCGAAAACAACCAAGACCTACAGCAAGCGCAAGAGGGGACAAGCTGCGGCTGCAGCGACAGCTGTCCCCAGCTCGAGCCCAGCACTTCCTTCTGCAAAGAGCCAAGGCCTGTCTTTGACCCACACCCTGGACGACGAGGATACGTCGCCAAAGCCGGCACGGAAAAGGAGGAGCATTGGTACTCAGCAGACCTTGGATGGTCTTGACGAGGATGTCGACTTGCTGGTTGTCCCCAGGACCGCGGAAAATATGCAACCTCCCGCCGAACCACACGACGGCAATGAGGGCCAGCATTCCGTGGTTCCCGACACTCTTAGTGAGCTACAGAACGCTGAGAACCAAACGCCTGCTTCGTTCTTCATTGCTCCCCCTAACCACCTCACTGCCAGCCAGAAGCAGGAATACCTGCGCATCAGTGGGTCTTCGGAGCTCGACGGTCATGCGAGCCACGAGAATGCTTTGCCCGCACCGCAGCCTGGGACACAGGCTCAGAAAATTCGCAGCAGTGAGGCTACTATCGCATACACAACGCCGAGTCGGTACTGTTCATCTGCCCCAGGATTTTCAGAGCACCCAGAGATCAACGGGCGGAATTCGTCAGGGTTGACAACCTCTAGCCGTAAAGGGGCCCACAACGTGGTCCACACCAGAGAGGTAGGTTTGTTTCCTCCGTGTCTTCCCGCATTGGAACCTCACCTTGTGTTCACGGCCCTCTGCTGCACAAAAGACTGATGTTTCTTAGCCCCATTCTTCGCCGGATGAGCTTAACTCGCCTTCTTTGGAGCAGTTGGGACTCCGGACGAAGCGGAAGCGGGATTCAGGTCAGCTTAACGAGCTGGTACAAGATCACTCCTGGGACTCTGAAAAGATTGGATATGCCCGAGAGCATTACAACCCCAGGCCGAGTAGGCGGAGGCCAGGAATCAATGAAGACGAACAGCCCACACAAGCAGACGTGACTGCTGCTAGTGCGAAGAGAAAACGGCAGAAAACAGATCAGGGCCACGATGCTGTTCAGGAAGACTCCTGGGACTTGGATAAGATAGGAGCCCCCCGGGAGGGCTACAAACCCAGGCCGAGTCGGCGAAGGTCGAGGGCGGTTCTCGAGGCAGAAGACGAGGAACCGGAACGGTCCATGCCGGATACTTGCCCGCCCGGCCCGGGAAGCCCGGAAGGAATGAGAAACGCGCAGCCGATACTGATCTCATCGGGGCAGCAGGCGCAACAGGAACAAAGCGACGCAATCGTGGGAATCGATCCTAGTTATCTCGCGGCGTTACCGGAGGACCTTCGTCAAGAGGTGATTGCTGATCAGCTAGCCCGCAATTCGCAGGCATCACGGACTAGAGGTCGTGGTCGCCCGAGTCAGGGTGGCGGCAACGATGCGCCACCTACTAAGGAAACGCCACAGCCTAAGAAGAGAGGAAGGAAGAAGAAGGAGACATCCAACAAGGATGCATCGAACGCAGCAGAGGCGGCCGACACGCAACTTATCACTGCACCAACGACCCCAGCAAAGAAGAAGAAGAGAGGCCGGCCGAAGAAATCAGAGGTCAACCAGCCATCGCCGGCTCCAGCAGCTGATGATGATATCTCGCTCGCATACGAGGTGGAAGACGTGTCAAAGGTAGCAGACGGGATGGATGTGGTAGGAGCTCAATCACCTCAACTTGCGGAAAATGTATCTGCGCCATCAAGGGCGCCGTTCAAAAGAGGTCGCAAAAAGAAGGTTGCGCAAGAGACAGCTGGGGCCCGAGAAGAAGACTCGAGCGTTCATGATGCAGAGGACGTCACCCACGGTGAGCATCAAGAGGCCATTGAAGAGACCAATGCTCCATCCAAGAGGGGACGGAAGAGAAAGGTGGTGGAAGAGCCCCCCTCAGTCGACGAGTTGGATGAGCTTGTCGAGGGCTCGCAAAAGGAACTGGCAGCTGGCAGTGATGCGGAAGTTGACTCCCAAGCTGCGGCAGGGGTGAAGCGCAAGGCCCTAGCGGATATCAGCAACACTGCGTCCTCTCAGGGGCCTCCAGAAGGGACGGGTGGAAAGCAGGAGGTGATTCCGAAGGATGTTGTTGAAGCGCAAAGAGAGGCCACACCAGAGGTCAAAGCAAAGGAAACCCCGAGAAATGTCTCGAGCCACCCCAACCAACAAGGTAAGGTACCGTTGAGGGTGGGATTGAGCAAGAGATCGAGGATCGCACCTCTGCTGAAGATTATCCGCAAGTAGCGACCAACGAGCTGCTTTGCTCATTTTTTTTTTGGCTCTGATTATCGCCCAGTCTACCTGCTAGAGAAGAGCCTTCTGGAGGCGTGTATGATCATCTTTCACCGGCCAGAAGGGGAAATGCTGAATCGAACGCACGGTTACAGGAGTGCGGTGGAATGAGTAAAGATCAATTGACGTTGGAACTAGCTCTCCCAATGCACACTAGCTGAGCAAACAAACTTGCATGCGCATGCAAACCCCAGCCGGTATGTGCGCTGCCCTTGCAGTATGTGCTGCAGTGACATTGCTTATTCCGATGGCCAGTGGCCAATAGCCAATAGCCAATGGCGTAGACTATATGCTGCGGTGTGCCGCCAAGCCGGTCTCACCGCGCTCTGCCCTGGGGCGGGTTCCCCAGCGGGTTCCCCAGAGATGGGGTGATAGGCAGTAGGGACCTCGGGAGGGCCGCCGTCGCGGGGCCGAAGCCGGCGAGAAAGCTGTGGATTTTCTCGCCCCGAAATAAAGTAATGGCCACCGCGGGGTCCAACCTCCGCCCACCAACATTTCCCCCCTCCTCTGACCCAAAACCCGGTCAATTGCGTCCAACAAACACTTTGTTAGAAAGCTGATCTTACGCATCTGACTACTTGGTAACCATGTCAAACCAAGAAGGGGCCAATGGCGCCTCCAACGGCACCTCCAACGGCACCTCCAACGGCACCCACACCCAGTCCCAGCGGTACCTCAGCACGCGTGGGGATGACAATGACGTGCGATGACAGCCTTCTTCTTCTATTCCGCCCATTGACATTGGCTGACTGGTGTGTTCACAGCTGTCATTCGAGGAGGTCGTGCTAAAGGGCCTCGCCACCGACGGCGGCCTGTATATCCCCGAGGAGATCCCGCAGGCGACAGGCTGGGAGAGCTGGAAAGACCTGCCCTTCCCCGAGCTCGCTTTCAACATCCTCTCCCTCTACATCTCCCCCTCCGAAATCCCAGCCGACGACCTCAGGGGTATCATCGCCCGGAGTTATGCCACCTTCCGCCACGACGAGACCACGCCCCTGCGGCATCTGCAGGACAACCTGTTCCTACTGGAGCTGTTCCACGGGCCCACCTTCGCATTCAAGGATGTTGCTCTGCAATTCCTGGGGAACCTTTTCGAGTACTTCCTGACAAGGAAAAACGAGCACAAGATCGGAAGAGGTGAGACATCCACATATACACATACACATACGCAGAGACAGCAGAGAGAGCAGAGGCACACGGCGGGGTGCGAGCTAGCCCGTGAACCCAGAGGTTAACACCGCACCGCACACAGATCGACATCACTTGACAGTGGTCGGCGCAACGTCCGGCGACACGGGCAGCGCCGCCATCTACGGCCTGCGCGGCAAGAAGGACGTCTCGGTGTTCATCCTGCATCCCAAGGGCCGCGTCAGCGCCATCCAGGAGGCCCAGATGACCACCGTCCTCGACAAGAACGTGCACAACCTCGCCGTCACGGGCACCTTCGACGACTGCCAGGACATTGTCAAGGCGCTCTTCGCCGACGCCGAAACCAACTCCACCCTCAACCTGGGCGCCGTCAACTCCATCAACTGGGCCCGCATCCTCGCCCAGATAGTCTACTACTTTCACGCCTACTTCTCCCTGGCCAAGTCATCCCCGGGCTTCAAGCTCGGCGACAAGCTCCGCTTCGTGGTGCCGACGGGCAACTTCGGCGACATCCTGGCCGGCTACTTCGCCACGCGCATGGGCCTGCCGGTCGACAAGCTCGTGGTGGCGACCAACGAGAACGACATCCTGTACCGGTTCTGGCGGACGGGCCGGTACGACAAGAAGCCGGCGGCCGGGCCACCCGAGGCGGCGGGAGGGCTCGTGGCCGACGGCGTCAAGGCCGACGAGAGCGGCGTCAAGGGCACGCTGTCGCCCGCGATGGACATCCTGGTCAGCAGCAATTTCGAGCGGCTGCTGTGGTTCCTGGCGTACGAGTTCGCGTCGGCGGCGGGCATGGACGACGAGTGGAACAAGCGGCAGGCGGGCCAGGAGGTGGCCGCGTGGCACAAGGACCTGCGGGCCAAGGGCGGCTTCAGCGTGTACAAGGCGGTGCTGCTGTCGGCGCAGCGCGACTTTGAGAGCGAGCGCGTCGACGACGAACAGACGGTCGCGACCATCAAGGACTTCTACGGCCGGCTGGGGTACATCCTGGACCCGCACACGGCGGTCGGCATCGCCGCGTCGCTGCGGTCCGTCGCCGGCGCCGGCGCCGAGGTGCCGCACGTCTCGCTGGCGACGGCGCACCCGGCCAAGTTCGCCAACGCCGTCGACAAGGCGCTGACCGGCATGGAGGGCTACGACTTTGAGGCCAAGGTGCTACCCAAGGAGTTTGTGGGCATGCAGGAGCGGGAGAAGAGGGTCGCTTTCGTGAAGAACGACTGGAAGGCCGTTGGCGAGCTGGTCAAGAAGCAGGTGGAGGAGGAGCTCCGGGAGGAGGAAGATGCGGCCAAGGCGGAGATAGAGGCCGCGAAGGAGTAAGAGGGTGCTTCGGGAGTGGTTGAGGCGTGATAATTCATTGTTTGACCGGTGTTATCTCGACGGGGTTATACAGGGCTGCATAGAGGACTCCACAGAGCATGTTTTGGTTACATTTATGTAGCACAGGGAAGAGCATGAGTTTGCGTTTATCTTTCAAGTGACATGGCTGTCACCAAGGCGGCCGTTTGGAAGTCTGCGTCTGGTCGTAGGGCAAGCCTCTGGGATGTCACCAACGAAGGTGGAGAGTGAAGAGAAGGGCCAGCAGGGCAGTCCGCACGGGCGAAACACCATGTTTTGCTTGTACAAATGGATCGGAGCGACAACTAGGTGTCGCGGGTGAGCGCAGAGCCTGATTCCCATGCTCAGGCACGCGAGATATACGATAGGCAAGGTGTACTCGGCAGCAATTTCCACTCAAGGTGGTACAGTATATGTACAGCATGTCCCGCTTTGTACGACGCGGGTGGTGTCATAAAAGAATTAAGTACATATCAAGCCCATTGCGAAGAATGGAATGCATCGACACAGGCAGACACACAAATCAGGGTAGTCTACCAGACACGCGTAAAGTCAATATATCTGCTCTTTTCTGACTCTTTTCTGATGCTGTCCATTGGTACAAGATGAGCTGTGCCGTCCCGACGGGGCCCTTTGGTTGTCAATGCCAACCCGAACCCAATCAAGCTTGCCTCTCACATTTAAAGCCCTCAAGGCTCACTGTCCCTCGTGCTTGGACCTTGAACTCCCGGCCAGTTCCGCGTCATAAATCGAATCCCTCTTGAACTCATGACGAATTGCGCGTCGCCGCGCAAGCTGTACAGGAGTGTCCGGATCGACCTCGTCCGGCCTTCCGCCGAGATTGCTGTCAGACGGAGGCAGACCGCCCTGATGTTTCCACTCCTTACATGTGCGAATCATCTCTTCCGTGTGTTGTTCAACAGCCGCCTCCTTGGCAACTGAGGAGTCAGGACCCTGACGCTGTCCAGGGAATTGCAGGCGGTGCGCAGGGCGCCCAAGACAAGGCGGCCATCGGTGGAGTCCAAGCGGGAGGTGGGCGGCGGCGCAGTGCGAGGTGACGAATTCGTTCCTGCAGAATAGTGACCAGGTGAAGATGTTCCTTCAGTCTAATGGCACTGACCATCGCTCGGAAAAGTTCGGAGATGGCATTTGCAACCACAGAGAATCAATCCCGTCCTCCACAGCAACATTGAAACGTCTCACAAAAGTCGTCGCGCACGTCTCTGCTGCCACTGCTGTCCATTGCAGTGCTCTACGTCACTAAGCCGAACACAACGAAGCTCGGCGCCATCGTGGCCTTCTCCATCTGGTTCTCACTTGCCCTAGCTCTGATGACGAACGCTGGGAGAATCGAGATATTCGCTGCCATTTCTGCGTAGGTTGGTGCCTTTGCTTCTTACTCCGGCTCCCGTGAATGCTGACATCTGCTGGCTTTGCTGCTGTGAATGTGGTACCCTAGGGTAGGTACTTTCGGCCAAGGATTCACCCGAGGCTTGCGTTTAGGACTCTACCGTCGAGAGCTCATGTTAGTTGGAAACGCCAGATATGCAGGCTACCCTAGGGTATACATCAAGTTTCACTGTTCCAACGAGCCCGCGAGGCGCACCTGTAAATTCAGGACTTGGAAACCATCCTGGTGCTTGGATTTTATTCATTTGCACTCAGTTCTTGTTATCTATGGTTGGTCATGGCTTAAGACATATGACTACCTTCACTACCTTCACTTCAGGACCCTTATGTGGACTTGCCAGAAAATATCACTAGCAATCCCAAGAGACTGGATCAATGTTACATCGCTGGCAATCTCCAGATGACAAGGTTCTTGCAATTTCTAGTGAGACCTCTGCTAAACAACACCGATACTGCGTACACATCTTTCTTCATTCGCATATAAGGAATTCACCTACTAGAATTTGTTATCTATCAAATCAGGGTCTCAAAATCCCGATCAAGCAGCTCTCAGGGGTGTTATACAAGTTTATCAGAGCAGTTGGATGTGGATATAACAGCGCTGGAGGCGTGGAAGCACGCTAATATTTTGCAGTTTACCGCCCTTTTTTTTAAATTCTCTGTTTTCGTTCACACATTGCTGTGCTGACGCCATGTTCACGGTGCTCTGCCAAGAACATTCTTAGGGCTAAGTGATTTAAATGGCAAGGATAAAGTTAAACGCGCCATTAATTTGTTGTAGGGCACTCGAGAGCGGAAAACACTGTATAGGCTGTGCTTTTAGGGACGAATAATAGCTTATTATACCTTATAGGGATAATTTAAATAGCTATATTAATATTAAATGCGCCTATAGATTAGCCTCTTTAATTTCTATAAAAATATAGAAAATCTTTAATTAAAATAATCTAGCTACTCTTAAATAAGTTTATTTTAATAAGTATATTTCTTAAGTAATATTTCTATATTACTTTATGAAATAAGCTTAAATTAAATTGAAAAACCCTTTTTATTAAGTCTTTTCAAACGGTTTTACGTGAAAATATATAAAGAGAGATAAAAGTAATATAACTTAATTAGTCTATCAAATTGTACACTATTGTTTAAACTCCCCCAGAAGTGACCTGAAGATCTATAAGATTTATGGCGCAGTGTTATGCAGCCCAAACACACGACCAAGCCTGTCCAGCCTGCCTGAATGTTCTTCCAGCGGTATGACCTTTCTACACTGGCCCACAGATCCATTATCCATTCAGACCGAATAGAATGAGAACATGAGTTCTTCTGCGAGTCACGCCCAGTATGCCTTGCCCTAACTCTATCGATCGATTCACGAGGCACGTACCTGCCACTCATGTCTTCAATCGCTCCTGAAGATTTGTCACTGAGGTCGTGCTTCTCGCGGACTCCATAGGAGAGCACGTCAAGAGAGATTGTGTGCCTTTGCCAATTCATCAGATTCACTCTGTGCTTCAATGATGCTTTGTCTTTTCGAGAAGCCAGGTGCCATGACATTTAAGTGCGCATGATTACGCGTGTGTCAACGAGAATAAAACAGAGATATTCTTGTCTCAGCGGTTCATCCCATCATCGCGTTTGCTTGTGGAGTTGACGATGTATGTTGCGGATCCACGACAGGGCGGGGGCGAATGTTTTGTTTCCTCCCCTATCCCTACCACCTCTAATCCACTGCCGCGTGGACGGTGGGCTCACGATGCTTTAAAAGGATGAGCTTCTGCTCATTTCCCTTCTAGGAATTGGAGGCATCCGGCATTCGAGCACTGAGCTTTGAATTCCTTCCAGTCCCTCGTTTCCCGACACTCCTTTCCGTCCAAGTTCACGTCGACAACACTCGTTACGATGTCGTCCCTTACCGAATTTTGCTCCATGGCAAACGTCCAAGCGGCGTTGCCCGCCAACGGCGTCAACTTGACCCCCTCGTCCGTCACTGCTGCTCTCGCCAACTCGTCGACGAGCTCGGGCGGCATTGGCGGCATGGCCAAGCGTGATACCAGCGATCTCTGCTGCAACGTCACCGTTGAGTACACCCGTACTGGCAAGGACGACTCGGTCCTGTTGTGGTATAGCTTCCCTGTCGTAACCAACTGCACTATCAAGCCGAAAAAGGGTGACCACCCTTATCGACAAGGGAGGCAGCGGTCTATAGCAGGGCGTGCGCCACATTCCCGGCCCCCAGGTGCCTGATGCCTTCGAGAACCGTTTCTACATGAGCGGTGGTGGCGGCTACGCCGAGGGCAGCAGCAATCCGACCGGCGGACTCTCCTACCGAGCCTTTTATGGATCGACCAATTCCGGCTACAACGGGTTCGAAAACAGCCTCGACGAAGTCGTGCTCACCGGAAACGGTTCTCTACACCTACTTCGAGGGATGCTCTGACGGCGGGCGTGAGGCAATGAGCCAGGCCCAGCGCTACGGCGATGTGTATGATGGCATCGTTGCTGGTGCCCCTGCTTTCCATCACGCCCAGCAGCAGGTCAACCACCTCACTACTTCGGTCAGTGAGGTCGTCATGGAATACTTCCCGCCTCCTTGCGAGATGTCCAAGATTGCCAATGCTACCATCGCAGCTTGTGATACCCTGGACGGCCGCACTGATGGCGTCGTGGCTCGGACTGACCTCTGCCTGCTCAACTTCAACCTGACCTCGATCATCGGCGAGTCCTACTACTGCGCTGCTGCGACCAGCAGCTCTCTCGGATCTGGCTTCAGCAAGCGGGCTGAGGGCTCCACCACGAGGACAACCGCCGAACAGAATGGCACCGTCACCGCCGAGGGTGTAGCTCTCGCACAGAAGCTTTACTCGGGACTGACCCTGTCAACCGGCGAGCAAGTCTACCTCCCTTGGCAAATCGCCTCCAGCTTCGACGATGCCGCAACCACCTACGACAACACGACCGCATCCTGGGGTGTCACCATTCCTTCCACCGGCGGTGTCTTCGTGGCGAATTTGTTGAGCTTCTCGACGAGGATAACGTGGCTAGCCTCGACAGTGTCACTTACGAGACGCTTTACGAGTGGTAAGCGAGAAGACCTTATCTTTGTTCCAGACAATTTAGAAGGCGATGACTCTTGTGTGCTTGAGACGTCAGAGTCAAAACAAATCTATGATCGCCTTCTATTCTTTGTTCCATGTCCAAATCTGTGGGAACAATTTGCTAATTACGGCCAGGATGCACATCGGCTACCTCAGATACTACGACTCCCTGCAGACCGGCTACACTGACCTGAGCGGCTTCAACAACAACGTCGGCAAGCTGCTCCATTATCACGGAGAGTCCGACCCATCCATCCCGCCTCCCTCGTCCGTCCGCTACCACGAGGCCGTGCGCGAGGCCATGTATCCCAACTCCGGCTTCAACCAGTCCGTCTCGGCACTCTCCGACTGGTACCAGTTCTACCTCGTCCCCGGTGCGGCCCACTGCGGCGCGAACTCTCTGCAGCCCGGCCCATACCCGGCAAACAACATGGACACGATGATCAGCTGGGTCGAGCAGGGCGTCACGCCAACCCGCCTCAAGACCACAGTCTCCAGCGGCGATTACTCCGGCGAGGTCCCGCAGCTGTGCTAGTGGCCCACGCGCCCGGTCTGGACCAGCGATTCCGCCTTCAACTGCGTCTTTGACCAGGCATCTTGCGACTCCTGGCAGTACGATCTGAACGCTTGGAAGATCCCGGTCTACTAAGCGCCGATCTCACTTCATGTGATACCCACGTGTTCCATGATGTAAATGTGTACATAAAACATAGGAAATGCTGATGTGGAAATGTATATACGGTTGCTGTATTTTTGTAGCTTGTCCTCAATGTTCCTGTCTAGCTTCAGCCTGGCGAATTTGAGTATAAATACATCAAAAGAGGTTTATTTTCACTCACCAAAGCTGATCTCATGCATCTTCATCAATTGATTTGTAAGTGTGCGTGTGCACGTGCGCATGTTTACATTTCTATGTATGGACATACATACATTACGAATACAGATAGCGTATGACCCAAGTCGCTGATTTCTGGTGCCTATCCTCGGTACAAAAGTACTTGAGAGTAGTTCATTTCAACCAATTAATTGTGGCTGACCGGGTGTGTCTTCTGGGCAGGCATCAGTGCATGTTTTTGAACCCTAATGGCGGGGAGAATATTACTTGACAATTTCTGCGGATGAGCGACATATATTCACACGAAGGAACCTACTATGTGGCTCGGGCATGGGAAGTAAATTAGCATGCTATCAATTTGACGGCGTAAGGAATAGCATGTGAGCAGAGCCTTCATTATGTGGGCCGCTGTAACAAAAAGGAGTGTGTGTAAGCCCTAGGCCCTGAAGTCCTATTTGATCGGCCGAGTCGAGAATACCTAGGTAGAGTGGCGAGGTATAACTTACTAGTAGAGACCGGTGAAGCACATCCTGCTTCTTCCGTATAGGAGTCAGATCTGGATAATGCAGAAGGTGTTCTCTAGGGTGAGCCAATGCGACGTGCTGCAACCGTTGACCGATATCTCACTAGACCGCAGTAAGCTGACTATTTTTCTCGTCAATGTATTCTTTATAAGCGAGAGTCCTAAGTAAATAAGTTTATTGCTGTAAAGTACCCGGGTAGTTTTTAATAGTATTTAATCTTCTTAAATTCCTAAATCCCTAAATAATTATTATATTAGAATATTTTAAACGGCTATATTTATTATAAATATAGGATATTTTATTTCCTATTATTTCCCTATAGTAAAGTAGATACATCTATATATAAAGGGCATCGCCCTTATAGTCTAGATTACTACTAGCCTAATAGATTAAGCATTTAATCTAATAGGTTATAACCCCAGAAGCTCTACCCCACTTTAAGCCACCTTTCTAAAATCTTTAACTATTATATAACACCCCTTAAGGCCACCTTAACTAAAACCTTTAACTAGATTAATATCTCTATTAAAAGCTAAGCATTTTATTAAATTACCTAATTAAGCTAATCGATAAGCCCTTAACTAATTATAGCCCTTAATTTAATATTATTCTATTAATTAAGTCTCCTTAAGCTAATAACTATATAATCGCTTTACTTAACTTTATTAAAATACTTTTTAATATCTCGATAATAATTTAATTAATTTATTTAAAACCTATATTATTTAAAAGCCCTTTTCTTACTTTATATTATTATTAATTCGAATTTTAAGATTTTTTATTATATTAGCTTATAAATAATAAATAACTTTAAATCCCTTATATCGATTTATTCTTTTAATTTAATATAACCTTTCTTTTACTATTATTTCTATAATTCTTTATTTATTTTAATAATAGCTTTTTTAAATAAATATAATATCCTAATATTTAATAGTATAGAAAATTATATTTATTAAAGTATAAAAATTAAGGCTTAGCTAAAAAGGGAGAATATTATTAGAAATAAACTTAATTTACTCTTTTAAAGCTTAATTATAGCTTAAAATAGAAAAGCGCTTATAAATATTAAGCTAATATATAGATAAGTGCCTATTATATTTATTAAAGATATAAATAGTATATAAAAGGTATAAAATATTTTAAAATCTTATTATAAGCCTTCCGGCTTTATAAGCTAATATATATTTTATAAAAAGTTTTTTAATATTATTTTCGATAATTTTAAGAATATAAAGTAATATATTAATAAAGCCCTTTTAAGTATAAGGTTAAAAAACCTATAATTATATTTTTTAAAAACTAAATTTTATTTAACTATATTATATTTTTATAATTAAGCTTTATCTCTTTAATTTATTTAAATAAAAGGTAAATCTTTTTAAAAAAGTATAATAAATAATTAACCTCTCTTTTTCTATTTAATTTATTATTTATCCTTACTTTATAAGTAATAAACTTATTTATTTCTTTAAAATAAAGCTTATATATCTTTAAAGTAATAATAAATATATCGATTTACTTAAATAAGGAAGGTTTTTTATCTTTACGCTTTTTCGCTTTAATAAAAAAACCTTTTATTTAAATAAAAATTTACTTATTATAAATAAAGTTTATTTTTATAGCTATAAAGCTATTAAATCTATATATCTAGATAATAAAATATAGTAGCCTTACTTAAGTCTTAAGTATATATAAATATTAGTTTAAGCTTAATTATTATCTTAGTTTCGGCTAAATAATTACTTTCGAGTGGTTTTATAGAAAAGGTTATAATGGTCGCTCGGTTTTACTAAATAGGTATATATTTAAATAAAGCTAGAACTTTAGTTAAGGCAATAGCGGCTTTTTAATATTACCTATTTTAAGTAACTTATATTTAAAAGCCTAAGTTATATAGCGATAACACTTTTATATAATGCTTAACGGCGTTAGATTAGCTTATAGCTTATAATAGCTTTAACCTCGACGGCACCGGTATAAATAGATTAGGTACAGCTTAATGCTATAGCTATTAGCGTAAAATAGCGGCTTTTAACTATAAATAGGCTTATAAAAGTAGATTAATAAGTTATTATAAAAAGTTTTATATAGTAAAACTTATTATATTAATTTAAAAAATATATTATACTTTATTTTTTTTAAATACTTACTATTATTTTAGCTTAATAAGGGAATTTAAATAAATAAAATAGTTAATATATTAATAAAATAAAGCTTCTTTTTAAAGATTTAAAAGTAAATAGTATAGAATTACTTAAATAAGTTATTATAAGCTAAATTCTTAATAGCCTTAATAATAAATATTTTAAATTTATTTAAAATATAACTTAAAGTTTTTATTAAAACTTTAAAGTTTATTTTATAAATATATTTTTTTTAACCTATTAAATAAAAGCCGAGAGAAAACTTTAAAACTTTTTTTAAAAAAGGCTTTATATATTAAAGGGAATAAATTAAAATCTTTAACTATATATAGTAATTATAAGCTAAAAGGCTATATATAGAAAAATTATTATTTTCTTTTTTTAGAAAAGATATTTTAAAGTTAAAAAGTAAAAAAGGCTATTTAAAAAAAAAAAATTATTTACCCTTTTAAGAAAAAATCTTAATAAAGAGAAATTTAAAAAAGCTATAAAGATACTTTTTATTATATTTATTAATAATAATATTTCTAAAGCTATAGAAAAGTTTTTTAAAGATAAAAATATAGCTATAATTATAAATAATTTAAATAATAGCTATAATTAAGATTTTATAAATCTTTTAAATTTATTATTTAATAATTTAATAAAAATAAAGGTAAATAACCTATATACCCTATATATATATATTATAATAGCTAATAGCTTTATAAGAAATTTAAAATATATAAATTTTATAAAGATAGCTATAAATAACGGTATAAATATAATTAGTTTTAAAGATATAAGTTTACTTAATATTATAAAGCTTATTAATAAAATTATAAAATAGAGTAATATTAATATATTATATATAAATTAAATAGAAAATATAATAATAAATTTCTT